>JAWPHD010012019.1:0-79031 GCA_037043455.1 Cyrtodaria siliqua
ACAACTTTATACATGTCAAGTAGCTGTTTAATTGCAGCAACATATATTCATGGTTAGAGTTGATGTAATAAGATGTTCATGTTAAATACTATTTTCTACCATTTTATAGGAAAATATGAGTATAATTCGGTTTAAAACAAAATAGAATACTTAGATTTTATCCGTGTTGAAATCCTCGAAGCCATCTGTACAATGTATATGCATGACTGTAGTTAATAGTTAATCCATTAAATCGAAAAAGTGTATGAGTTTTTACCCGTGGAATCGGGGAACTCCGATACACACACGGCAAAATAATTCAAAATGTATACGTTCATAACCCTCTAATTGGGGAATCATTCCTAATATGATCGGAATTTCAGATCTAGAGTGAAATTTGGTCAGGAATACGATTCTGATGTTAACGCGAACCAGGGATTCCCGGTTCGAGTTAGTTCCCCACTTCGTTGGTGTGTATTCACACGAAGTTCCCCAGTTCGGACCTTTTACACACACACACACACACACACACACACACACTTTTTACTTTAACTGTTAAGTTCTACATACTCCTTTTTTATTTGAATAAGATAATTTTTCATTCCACATGTAATGTGTAAAAATAGTATAAACTCATCAAGTCAGCAGTATTTAATGTTTAAAGTTCAGGCAGACATTATTAGGAAGGCACAAAACTAACAAACACATAAAAAAAAATTTAATATTAAGTTTTTTGGTAAATCGGTAAATCTTGGGCATGGCTCCAAAGATCGGGCTTCAGGCAAAAAATACATTATATAGCAGCCCGTAACAATTTTCACAAAAGAGGGCATGGCCCAAAAGCCTTATACCCTTAACGAAGACCCCAAAAGGCTTAAATAAAATGTTTATTCAAAAGTCTAATTATAAATTAAAATGTTTCTTCATTTAATAAATTGAAAGAAATTATTTTTTTACGATAATGTACATGTAGCCGAACTAGGCGTGGTGCACCAACAGTTAAGCCCCAAAAGGTTTAAATATTCCATGCTGTAATTCCGACCATGGGAAACAGTGGTCAGTATTACATTGAAATTTACTAAATGTAAAATTGTTAATTGTCATTTACTGAATTAAAGGATTCGCTGGCGGCCTATATAGTTCAAGGTCGCAGACACTACACATTACACTTTAGGCAGTTTCTATGTACACTGAGAAGCTCTGTCCAATACAATCGTTGTTAAATCAAGCACCGTCCGACATCTCGAAATCCTTCTGGAGCCGCACCGTTCTTCTGGTATATTTTTCTGTATGGAGGCAGTTGTCTCGGTAGGATTGTGGGAAGTTAACAAACACGGAAGTAGGCATTCTAATGGAACATCAATTAAATAAAATCACTAAAATACACTTGAATATATTTGTCTAACTTAAAACTGAAAATTTTGCCCAGGAATGCACTAAAATGCTTGAAATAACATATATAGAAATCAACAGCCTTTCCGAAGTACATCTCCACAGATCCCGCTAGATAGGCATTTGCCCTTTGTTAAATTTCAGAGATGGCTCCGGTCTGGTCTGTTCGTGAGAAGTAATAAACTTTCCAACACCTCTCACGCCCGCTAGAACCGGCTTAAGCGGTATTCTACTTTAAAACAACGAAGAGTGGGAGAGATAACACGAAAAATATACAAATGCTAAGTTAAGAACAGTTATCTCGTAATTCTAGATGCCTGCATTTAATTTGGAATAGTTTTTATATATGTATTTATGTTTAATATAAAGGCTCTATATAAAGAGAATAATAATGTTGTTTTGATTCGTAGGGGAGATAAAACGAAATGTATACAAATGCTAAGTTAAGAACAGTTATCTCATAATTCTAGAAGCCTGCATTTAATTTGGAATAGTTTTTATATGTATTTATGTTTAATATAAAGGCTCTGTATCAAGAGAATAATAATGAAGTAAATGGAGAACTTATATACAAAGTGAGAACTCTTGTAAAGTAAATAATGGATGTTGAATTCGCCAAGTCAGCTAAGGTATTTCTGTAAGACACGTCCACCGCATGTTTGTGTTTGTTGGTTTGTGTGTGTGGGTGGGTGGGTGGGGTGAGGGTGTGTGGTGGGGTTACATGTATGCTGTCCATTGCTTTTCAGAAATGTATTGTTTCAGATTATTGTAGGCTATACATTTCTCAACTTTAAACAGCGTTTGAAAATAGTTTTAGCAGTAAAGAGGAGTTATTTAAAACAATATCAATATATCATTTCCAAACCATACTGTATTAACATCCTTACATGTATTATGCAAGACATTTGCACGTGCGCAAGACATTTGCACGTGCTTGACAAAAATCCTTCGATGCATTACAGTCATATATAGAACAGGGTTTTATTATTTTTTGTTTTATTGTTTATTGTTTTTTGTTTCTATGTATTGCTTACAAAAAAAAGACATAAATATCTGTATTAAAAATATTAGGTGTTTTTTTTGTAAATTGTGTGTCCCCAAAATTCTATGATTTCTTCTAAACTGAAACCATTGCAGATTTGTATCTTTTGTATATTTAATTGATAAATAAAATCATGTTGACTAATATATAGTTTGGGTAATATGCAAATCATTTATCCATTTTATATATTGCTGCGGTTGTATTGGATAGCATTGCATCATAATTGGATCTGCATCCTTTTTCATATTTAAGAATTATTCCTATATGAAGCGGTATTATAGGAGTTGGACTATTGCTCGAGAAATGGGGGAAGTTAAATTTATTTAGATAACTTCTGACTGACGCCACTAATAATAATTCATTCATGTTCTAAAAAATTGGTTTGAATGTTAATTGTTTGTCTAAATTCTATTAGTATCACTAATTTCCGTTATGCTTCATCATGTCATTCATGAAGGTTACTCCTCCTGAATACCGATATCTTACTAGAATTGTAGCTAGAGAATGCATTCAGATAGCTTCTGGCTGATGCCGCTATTCCTTCAAATTCTAAAACAAAATAATTTGAATATTGAATTTTTTGTGTAAATTGTATGAATGTCATTACATTATCGCTATACATGTATTTTATAATGTCATGTACAACAAAAGTGACACCTTCTGAATACCAGTGTCTTAAAATAGTAGTTTGTCCGGACAACGGATGCCTTTTCAAAGCCAATAAATTATAATAGTCCTGGAATGTTATACTTTTCTGCATACTTAACACAAAATCATCCGGTAGTTTAGTATTCCCACCCCCACCCCATGTTCAGTATCCCCCCACACCATGTTCAGTATCCCCCCACCCCATGTTCAGTATCCCCCCCACCCCCATGTTCAGTATCCCCCCCAACCCATGTTCAGTATCCCCCCCACCCCCATGTTCAGTATCCCCCCCCACCCCCATGTTCAGTATCCCCCCACCCCCATGTTCAGTATCCCCCCCACCCCCATGTTCAGTATCCCCCCCCACCCCCATGTTCAGTATCCCCCCCACCCCCATGTTCAGTATCCCCCCCACCCCCATGTTCAGTATCCCCCCCACCCCCATGTTCAGTATCCCCCCACCCCCATGTTCAGTATCCCCCCACCCCCATGTTCAGTATCCCCCCCACCCCCATGTTCAGTATCCCCCCCCCCCCCCCCCCCCCCTGCAATAAAACCAGTTTGGTCCTCTTTGATATTCAGTGGTAAAACTTGTTTGAGTCTTTGGGCGAGCTATACTTGCCGACGCTAATTTTTATGCAATATTTAAATATGAGATTGGTCGCCAGTTTTTGAGGAGTTGCTTATCTTTATATCCTTTCGGTATATAAATAATAACACATTGTTTCTTGAGATGCATAGTTCACCCTTATTACAACTTTCATTACAACAAAGTGCCCCATTTCTCGCCAGAAAGTTTGTAAACTTCCGTGGTAAAGCCACTTAAGCCGGGGCTTTTACAATTAGACATTCGCTTACAGATGTCTAGTATTTCTTCCAAGTATGAGGGCCCTCAACCTGATTTTTTCTTCCTCTCTCAGTTTTGGAAAATGTATGTTTGATAGTATCTCTTTAAGATTTGCAGTATTAGTTTCATGATATGAATATAGACTTTTCTAATAGTCTCTTGTTACATTTAAAACAATTTCTGAGACTTAATAATTTTATAATTTTTTGTTTTTAAACAAATTATTGACTTTGAAGTAATATTCCTGGGATTTAGACTACAAAAAAGATTTTTTGTTTTTTCAACTTCCTGAACCCATTTTTCTCTCGATCTTGTTTTAGTCCCCTCTATTTTCTCTCTAATTTCATATAGTTTATTTACTAGTGTTTTATTTTAAACCAAAGTCATAGTCTAGTTATTTAGAAATTTTGATGTTCATTTAGAACAAAATCTTCTTCAATGAAGAATTCGTGTATAAACCTATGCTTATACATTATTATATGACCTGAACACCTGGGCAGATATTTGATAAAGGGTTTTGTAGTGTAATATTGCCGTTATTTTGGTGGGTTAGTTTCTTTAACCTTGCAAAGAAGCATGTTCACTACTATGTTCATTAGTTTTAGCAGACGTTTTGTCTGGTAATTTAGCAGATGTTTTGTCAGGTAAGATTGAGAGCAGATGCAATGAACACAGGAAATGCTCATCTTCCCGGACGGATCATAAATGAGAATATTTGTGAGGAATTTCAACTTTTGCCGCATTTTTCGATAATCATCAAATCGTCAAATATTAGAACTCCCGACTATCGACAGTAACAACAATAAAACTAAAGGCACCTCACCCCTACAAACACGCGCGCACGCGCGCACTCACGCACACAGTTAGTATATAAGTATGATTATAATTATATGCTTACCAACACTTTATATAATAAAATATTGATGAAACATAAATTATACAATGATAATTTTACATAACATAGGCTCTTTAACCAATATACCAATTCACGAAACATAAATTATATATTAGAATATAAACGTTAATGCTTGGTTTTCTTTAAAAGTGGCGATTTTAAAATCATTGTAGTTTAAAAAATGTAAAAAATACGGTGTTCCGTTTACATGTCGATTAGTGATGGTAATTCGGTACAATGGCGATGGTATGACGGTGCGATGGCGATGGCACGATGGTACGACGGCGATGGTATGATGACGATGATACGATGATCCATCGCGTTATCGCCATCGTACCATGATGATCGCCACGCTACGATGACGATAACGCGATGGACCATCATACTTTCGCCATCATACAATGGCGTAATATAGTACCATGACCATCGTATCATCGTACCATCGTTTTACATAGTCGAAACTCAATGGAACGATGACCTATACAGCACACAGTATCTCGATGGTCATTTGTGTTTGTTATTTTATTAAAAAACATAAATTCAGTAAGAACAATATTTCTATTTTAATTCATGTGATGTATTAATAGCCGTAATAACGACTTTGTAAAATTATAAATGAATACGATCTGTTTTTGTGTTGTCCATAGTCATTAGTTGTTACATTTTTGATGAAATATTTTCAAGTTTTCGCTCCAAACAGACGCGTCTTCTCCAAGTGTCCTGCGGGGGAAGATCAGTGACCCAATTATATAGTGTCAATGAGCCAAATTATAGAGTGTCCTATTGTAGTGTTCTATTGTAACTTAAATAAGGCATACCAACGAATACGATGCTTGCAGTATAATTATATACTTCAATACACGTTGCAACACGAAATGGCATACTCGATGCAAAACCAACAATAGCCAGTGCAATATACAATGCACGACACACCGCAATATTATTTTTTTTGGAATTCCTGTTTCGAAGCATCCTCCTACTCTATAATTACTTTGGACATGGGTACCGTGCATTGGAGTATAAGACGTGAGTTTAACTGTATTCAGAAAGAAATTCGTAGCATAAAAACAGTAGCACTGCAGCTTGGAACTCGTTGCCACGGATAGAGACACTCATCCCCGAATAATCAGGAGTGACTATCACCGCAATACTGCATGCCGCTCTTGCAGGAAAGTTAGCTAATATTTGTGTTTAACACACATCCCAGCATCTACTGCGGAATGATTCGGAATATTGAATGTTGAGTACTGAAAAATGGATATCAGTGTAAAGCGGATAATAATACACAAAGAAGTGTGAGCATTTATTAAGAAATTAAGAATTAAATTAAAGGATATATACATAATTGGAAGTTACACATTTATAAAGCGTTACCAAGGATACAATGTCCGCAGATCTAGATAATCAGCCTTACGACAATGTCGAGTTCCCTATTCGACGGCCTCCTACAGGGAAAGGGGCCTGGAGTACCCAGTTGTCGGCTACGCAGCGGGAAAATCTGATAACAGGGGCAAGTAAGGAGAAAAGCTATACCCTGGCACCTGTGGCGGAAGGGGGCGGGGTCGAGGATGAAGAGGAAGTGACCATCGAGGATCAAAGACAGAAAGTGGGCGTGGCACAGGCCAATACACAGTTCAATAACGTAAGTAACGTAGTGCATGCGACAGTCCGAGTGGTAACGTAACATAACGTGAGATCACATGTTTTCTCATCCAATATCGGTTAAAACGTAAATTAAGTAAGAGTCGCACCGAAAGTATTAAACACTGCTTTTTCACAACTCAACTACATGTTTAGTAACGTTCATAATAATAATAATAATAATAATAATAATAATAATAATAATAATAAAGACTTTATTTAACGAGAGAACTCATTTGAAACTAGTCAATCTTCCTTGAGGCCCTCAAGTAATAGTACCTTTGATAATGTTTATGCTGTTATATTGAAGGTGTGGTGATATAGCGATAATAATTGCATACGGGTTTAGCCTCTCTCGGGGCTCAAACACACAAAATCACGGGCTTTAAGCATTGAGATTACCGTATAGCTTTAACTTGAATAATTCGTAAAAGAAAATAAAAAAAAAATGAATAAAAAAATAAGCAATTGTGATATTTTTTTATTTTTATAAATATGTTGCTGTTTTTATACTATTTTACGGTATATATAGAGAATATTATGGCAGTGCCTTTTACTATCAAGTTTATTAGGCGAGGCTTAGAAAACGAAGAATGTCGAGGCTCTGCCGAGCCATTCTTCGTTTTAGGGCCGAGCCTAATAAACTTGATAGTAAAAGGCACTGACATAATATTCTATTTATCATGTAGATTATCCATATTTTCTGTATGAACTACTATTATTACCTATTTCTCAGAATGGTACGCTTATCGAGGACGTCGCCATGTTGTTGTTTTTTGTTTGTTTTATGACGTCAAGCAAAGTTACGTGCATGACGTCAGATAACGTTACGTACAATAAACGCCGAGGGATTCCGCATTGATTTGCTTTATTGGTCAGTGCCTAATTAAAGCAAAATTTAATAGGTCACCTCTTTATTAGGCAGAAAAGTGCATATCTGCATGATAAATATTCTCATTTGAACACTTGGTAAACTTATTCACATCACTCAAAAAAGTGAAGGCTAGGGCGGCTGGAATACATAAGATTACACTTGATTGCAGACTCGTGCTCTTATTGGAGGCGTTTGTAAACCCAGGGTGAATCATTTTAATGACTAAACCCACGTTGCATCACCTTAATGATTTGTTTATGTATAAATTTCGAAATGTGTATACCTATTTCATATTTATAATAATCGTTCACAGATAGCTTATACGCAATGTGTCGGTATGAATGAATGACTGCTACAAAATCTAGTTCATGTATGTGAGGCGTCTCCGTGGCCGAGTGGCTAGCGACGTTGTGTTGTAAACCTTCTCGCCTCTCACCGCTGCGGGTTCGAATCTCACTGGGAGCTCGACTCGTAAGTGAGGAAGTGTCGATTTTTACGGATAGCGGTAGGTGAACAGTACTGGTTCTACCTAGAAAAAGTGGGTGGTCTGCCTCCACTACAAAAAAATCGACCGTCATATATAAGCTGACATGTGTTGAAAATGACGTAAAACACCATACAAACAAACGGAAAAAAACATGTATATGTAAAACTTTATTATACACTCAGTACATTTAAAAACGCACCACTTAGTATTTTTTGAGTTTCTAGAGATGTTACAGAGTCCTTTTTTAAAATGTGTTTTACTGAAAGAGTAGAGCACATCCTATAAAACTGTTTATCGGCATATATCACCTTTGGGACAAAGAGACTGTTTACTAACATCTAATACAATCTTGAATTTTAAAAAAAAACAACAGCAGACTACAAATAATAGAAAATCAAAAAGCTTGCGTTTTTAAATATACAGAGTATGTCTACTTTGTCTCTATAAAAATAAACCCTGAACATCAAACGTCGGTGTTCTTTCACGTGCGTGGATTCTGTAGCCTTCACGACTATATTTTCTCGGAGAGTTTATATCTCCGACAGAAGCAAACAATGCGACTTCTATAGCTGGAAAACCTATTTGCTGCTGATAGCAAGCAAATTGGCAAAGCAAACACCAAGTCTCCCGGGCTCGTTATTTATGTATCATACGTACCTATAACGTTCTATGTTCCCCCAATTATATGTAGTTATGAGATAGCGGCTTCCATTGAGGCGTTATTTCCCATCTGGTAATAGGTTCTCTGAAGAACTATTTCCCATAGTGATTTCATTAACTAAGATCAATTAAGGTGAATGTTACGACCATATGCTACAGGTTATTCTAAGAACATATGCATCTTCTCTGAGTATTTTTCTTTTTAAATATTAATATAACACAGTCTGTGCTTCGAGCAAATAAAGGATATACGAGAATCAAAACATACCCTGTCTATAAATGGATTTCTAATACCTGCCATGGAACGTTATCGTTTCAAACGAATTTCCATTAAAACTTTATATTATAACTGAATACCCATTGTACTGTGCATTTATTACGACGCGAATTCAACAAATAGTACGATTGTAATTATGTGCCCTGTCTATACTGTCACAGTAATTTCAATAAGCCAAATTGCCGACATGACACCCCCACCCCCACACACACACACCCACCAACACACACCCCTCCACACACCCGTTGTATGCACATACTTGCCGACATGCCTCCCCCCACTCACCCCACCCCTCCCCTCCACAAACCCGTTATATGCACATACTTGCCGACATGATGTGAGTATAATGTTTTTGTATTACACATTGTCTGGAAATATCATTAGAGGTTGTAAGTGATCACTCAGTGGCATATGAAGATGTTTATCCGATAAATCACCGGAGCTACACTCATCGGTGAGCTTCCTGAATAGTCATCTGCAATGTATGTGTTGATATAATAAAATTCTCTGTCAAAAAAGGCCGACATGGATTACAGACTTACCTACTAACCACCTAAGGGCTCATCTCATTAAGTATTTATACTGCTGATAAGCCCTTCTGTCTGCTAATTGGCGTGGAACTGCTGATACATGTCTTGATTGTATAACTTGTTGGATGACCCTCGCTCACTATTCTGTGAGTCAGTAATTATTTGTTAAAGTTTTTTAAATTAAAATAACGCCGACGGGATATGCATTGAGTACACTATATATCGATCTTATGTCTCGTTTCAGCAAGGATTTTAAGGGTCACCCTTAATACATGTAGATCTATATAATTTGGAAAAAACTAAGGGTTTTCATATTTTTTTGTAAAGTTTAAAAACTCGATAGAAGTTTAAAATTTAACACGATAAAAGTTTAAATTAAAAACATGTTTACCCCGTCTGATTATTTAAATCTTCACTCACGAGATTTGGCTCTCTTAGTTAAGTAACAGCAAACACCGCTTTTAAATTAATTGTTGAATGCTTTCTCAAATATCGTGGTTAAATAATCTCAAACAGGGTTTAAAAGAAACATGAATTCAAATCGTGATTGTACGTTTTAAACATAATTTAAACTTTGGGTTACTCGTGTTAGGGTTTCATTACACTAAATCATCCGGATGTGCTCACCTGGTGCCTCAAAAGTAGTTCTGTATTAAAGAGTTGTTTAAAAACTTTGTTTAGGGCAGTTTCCTTTAATTTTATTGTAACTGTATTCTGAACATTTATTGCTGTTTGAAAATGCAGTTCTCATATTAGATTTGAAAAGAGGAAGTAGAAAATATATTCAATTGCAAGGAGTAAAAAAATGTTGACCTTTGACACAGTGTTCGTATACAGCCGCAGAAATCTTTCTTAATAGATATTCCCCCACGCCCCTCTCCCACCCCTCCACGCCCCAACCCTCCACCTCATTTCCTTGTTGATAGCAGACATGCTTATTTGAGTGATAAAGCAACTTTCCCAGAATTCTAAGGAGGTTTGAGTTTTTAAGAGGTTGTGGACAGTCTCACTTTACTATGGTAGGTGCATGGAGCACCGATTACGATGTTAGAATTAAATAAATGAAAAACTACTTGAATTGCTCAAAACTATATAATATGGTATATTCTGCCCTGAACGTCTTCATATGTTTCTCAGGTATCTGTAGGTGTATATACCTATCAATTCTAATAATAAGAAAATCTTAACAATAAACTGAGGAAAATGCCTCATTAAGATGCCAATAGCCGTTCACTTAATGGTTGAAACCGAGCAACTTTCATTTAGTTTCCTTTACATAGAGTTTGCTTTCTGACACCTTTATGAGAACATATGGAACTGGACCACTATTAATTTTCCATAGACTTACATTATAGCCTAATATGGTGTCACACATGCCATCATACTCCGTCATACTTGAAACTGTCAGTAAACCATCTTCAAAGCCAGCACAACACAGACATAGCAAAAAATCAAGCTCCATTTCGGCTTTCAACTTCAGAATTTTGCTCAAAGTGAAAGTAGGTATCGATTCTGACGACTTCAGGTCAAATCTGACGAAAAACACAAACAAATCTTACCTCACAAAAAGTAGTGCCATTCACTTGTCTCAGCTCTGATTAACCTGATTCTTGCAGCAAAATATCTGGGAATCTACTCTCTACACAAATCTATTAATCTACACTACCTGTGGAGAGCACTTTCATTCACACAGCATCTCAAATAACACTACTGTCAACTGTATATAGAACTACTTTCGGCAACTACCATTTTGATCCCCCGGTTCCCGGTCCAAGTCCTATATGTCAATCGGCAGTAGGATGCTGCGAAACGTATTGTAATTACTACGACCAACTAGAACAACTCCCAGCAACCCTGGCACTAAAACAGCAGTGGCATTAAAACCACAGTGGCACTAAAACAACAGTGACACGAAAACCTAAAACAACAGTGGCACTAAAACCTAAAACAACAGTGGCACTAAACCTAAAACAACAGTGCCACTTATTTCTGAGAGGGAGATAGCGAGAAAACCATGGATGAACAAACAACACTGTTCTGCATGCATAAGAATAAAAAACTTATGTTTTCAACTGTGGAGATTCCAAATAAAAAATAATAATAAAACGTTCGTAAAGAGAAGAACAAATGGTATTAATTAATAACACTATCATTTGAGATGTCGTCACTAAATAGTTATGTTAAATGTAAAACACAGACAAATAAGCTACATGTATACAACCATTCGCCGTAAATATATCGACAATAAAGCCGTAATATAGATAATGATAAGACAAAACATATATCAATACAAATTAAAACCCCTGAGAAATCGAAACAGATGTTTTCAAAAACAGTATTTTCGTATATTGATAATAGCTTCCGCGTGGGAGCATCTCATGATTACTCATATTATAATTACATACAGATGTTCCTGTAATGAAGAATGAAAAAACAACTAAATACATACAGACGTGAAATAGAGCAGAGTATTATCTGGCATGCACAAAAAACAGAACATGTGCCGGAATTTGTTACTGAATCGATTTAAAATACAAACAAAATATATCTGTTCCCAGATCAGAACCTATAAATTGAGAAGATTGTGCGTATGCACCAAAGATTGCAGTTTTAAGCAATTATTTATTTTCTTGGCATTCTCGTCAGTTTCACGTGCTTGCAGCAGAGTAAACATGATATGCATCCTAGGTTAAGATCACCACACATGAAGTGGGTTTTAAGGCGCACCAACTCATGAAAGGTTATATGGCGCCTGACAAGAAGGAAAATGCCAGGCTCATCTTGCATTTACATCAAGAAAAGTATGTAGAATGGGCCTAGAACCTTCTTACCCGCAGCACTGTATAGAGTTGCTGCAAATTCTATAGTACACACACATTTACGATGGAGCCACGTTTCCACGTTTGCATACATGGTGTCATGATAAAGATCTTGAATGAGCATGATATAAATGACAACCTGAATATGAAAGTGGGTGGGGTCCTACCCCTCTAAAAGTGACGGTGTTTTGCAGTGGTTGTATTCTACCCCGGCAACCACACGGTGAACTGCAGTTTTGACAACGAACTCGGAGTTAACATGATATGTAATACAGTTTGCAATCCCAATGTCAATGTTCATGATCACTTCACATTGACCGTATAGTTTTAAGAACGAAATCGGTGCCAATAATTAACTCAGCTCAGAGCCAGTGAAAATTATGTGGTTAGTGTCATATTTTGTGTTAATGAACATTTCAAGTTGGCGCTAGCCGTAAAACACCATTCGTTCGTTTGTTCATTCATTCATTCATTCATTTAGTATTGGCATCAACGAATCTCCCTGGATGTGTTACAATAGGATCCCCATGTAACTCTTTAAAAATATGAGATTATCGTGACGAAAGAAAGTTCACAAACGTATCAAAAAAAAACATACAAGTATATCAATCGACAGTTATTCAAAATAGAGCAATCAAAATTATATTGGAATCATTAAAATTAACGAAACTACTGTTATTCGAACGATGAGATGTTGTTGGTCGCATTCCTTGGGAAGTAGTCTGTGGCAAGTGTTGGTGAAATATATGATTAATATGTTCGTATCAAACTAATATCAGCGGAATTGCGCAAAACGTTGCCAGAGATAAGAGTCTGGAGTCATTAAATTCCAAGAAATGACGGGAGAGATTTTGCCATTATAACGTGGGATGAGGTGGATAAACCTCTAGCACAAGTACATCTCGTACAGAAAAAACACGTGTAGTTTGTTCTTTATTACTGCGCCGTCGTTGATAGTTGGTGCGAAGCCAGCGACATATACATGGCACGTAAAATACACCTGTGATGAATTCAATGTTTCTGCGATGTATGTGTGTATGTCTGCGGGGGTGGGGTGGGGTGGGGGAATCCCACTTTCAGTCATATCACGGAGGTGTCTACTTGTAGCAGTGAGCTCAAATCTCAACTTTATAGTGCTTTACACTGGAATACCACGTAGTAGACACATGACATAATACTTAGCCTCGTCCGTCGGATGGCGACGTAAACCGGGCGGTCCCGTGTATCGGTCTATCCTCCGAGCACGTTAAAGAACCATTAGAATCTATTCGATAATAAGAGTAGGGCACGGTTCCCGGATTACTATGTATCCTTCCCCTCTCTCTGGGGCGGCTCTAAATAACCTATACTGTGTTGATGAGCCGTTAAACAACATTCAATTAATTCCAAAACAGTCACATTGTACTGACGCTCGATTCGCCGGTTCTAGCCCTACTTTATAAGCTGAGCGTCAAACACGGGTGCTACTAATACCATTTTTAGGAAGTCTTGGGTATGACCCGGCCGGGATTGAACCCACGACCTCGTACATGCGAGGCGGATGCATGTTTCGTATACAGTACACTTAATCATACTAGCACTCATTAAGAGTTGTTTTTGTGTGTTTATTTTTTACTTCCATTTTGGTTCGTGGTTTACAAAAGATGAACAGGTGTGAGATCAGAGAAAGGGTGTATCTTCTCGTGTTAAAATTCTCTGCTTATCTTTGTTCTCTTTTGAAAATTGTATTAAATTGATAAACATTTCAACAGGGTTCGCTTCCCACAAGTGCACTTAAAATTCTACGATGAGAAACAGTTGTTAACATAACTGTATCTTGAATGTTTATCAAAATGAATGTATTTGGAACAGCATGCATTCAAAATAAAACACATTCGATTGGAACTACAATATTATAATATAAACAGTTTGTTTGGTGTTCAGCTTCGTTTTCCATCACATTTTAGGCTATGTATTTAACTGTGGATTTTTAGTGGTGGAGGCAGACCACTTATTTATTCCTTGGTGTAGAACCGGAGGCCACGGGTTCAATCCTCCGTGGTGCCACTGAGTTTCGTCGGTGTGTTCTTGGCAAGACACTTTCCCCTTATCCTCGTCCGTCGGATGGGGACATAAACCGGGTGGTCACGTGTATCGGTCTTTCCTCCGAGCACGTTAAAGAACCATAGGAATCTATTCGATAATAAGAGTAGGACACGGTTCCCGGATTCCTATGTATCCTTCCCCTCCCTCTGGGGTGGCTCTAAAATAACCTATGCTGTGTTGATGAGCCGTTAAACAACATTCAACATATCTTCCGTCATCTGCAAGAATCGACGTTTCTCACTTACAATTTTAGCTCCAAGCGAGATTCGAACGCGCAGCGGTGAGAGGCGAGACGTTTCAAACGCAGCTTCTTTATCCTCTCGACCACGCATGCGCTCAAAGAAGAGACAACTCAGTCAAAGATAGAACAAACATTCTGAATTACGTCCCTTTTAATTGTTTGGCTTCAAACATAAGTGGTTGGAACTTTTCGGAAAATGATGATAACAGTATCACCACTGAGACGTAGCCAGTATAATCTACAATGTACATGACATGCATGTTCGTGGGAGCATTCAAGTAAATTTATCGTTTAAAAAGGTGTGTCTCACCGACTTTTCCTTGACCACCAAATAAAGTTCCTCCATGAATAATTACCGTTTGCAGTCTGTTGATACTTCGTAACTGTCTGACAATTTTAATTACCGTAACCAATAAATAAAGATTATTAATTTGAACGTTTCTGGAGAAATAACGGAGATGTTGTTTGTAATAACTAAAGTTTGTTTGGCCTTTATCGAAGCTAAATATATCAAATGCTTTTTAAAAAGACAGGCATAAGCGTTTTTATTTAACGGGTAAAACAAATGTTTTTATTACGGGTAAAACAAATACAAAGCTGAAGAATGGAGAAAATATGATTTCTCTTTTGAAGCGATAGCACATGCGCTCCATCCATCAGTACATTTAGCACGTGATGATATACTCCATCTAACCAAACAGTTGGTTTTTGCCGAAAATGCCAAAACCAACATGTTTGACTGCTGACCTTTCACGAGACCGTTGAACCGTACATTAAACAGCTCTTCTGAGTGGGGAAGAAATCGTCAAAATTGTTTCCAAGAGTCAATAAACCTTGTGGTAATAAACGGATAGCGAGTTCATTAATTGTTAAAAGTTATTTGCAAAATTAACCATCTAAACAACGATACTGTTGAGTATATTTAACATTTCAATAGACTGAGAGGAAAACTTTATTTATTTTATGTGTTTGAATGGTATTTTATCGCATGTTAGGCCATATATGACTGTCGAATGTGTATGTGATAGAGGTAGACCACCCCATGAACCAGTACTGTATACCTCCCGCCTTTCGTAAGAATCGACACTTTTTCACTTGACAAATCGAGCTCCCAGTGGGATTTGAACCCATTTGCAGTTGGTCTTATGGAGGAGCACAAACAACGAAGAAAGACATGATATTATTGATTGTTAACCTCCTCTAGATGAAAAAGCATCCCCACCTTCTGGTTTTATGTAAAATAATGTATTGTCTCGGCAAAGGCTCTTACCGTTCCTCCTGAAACGTGTTTTATTCAAAAATGTGTTATTTTATCTCTTTTTTCGTGCAGAGAAATATAGACCCTTACATTGCATTGTCTTGTTACTTGAAATGTGTTGCCTTCATAAAGGTCTTACCTAATATTGGTATTTTTAAGAATAGTCAAATATTGTTTTTGTCTTATAGAATCAAATTGTAAAGCAAAAATCTACACTCATATTGATACACCATATATAGTGGGCTGGGGACAACTTTTAGAAATCGTAAGATCTTGCTCATTGTCTTTGAGATATAAATGGAATGGACAGTAATAGTGTGTTATAACATATACATATGTGTTTATGAGTGTTATAACATATACATATGTGTTTATGACTGGTGCCAGTGTAATACAACTAAACACGGCTAAGACGTATGTATGAATCTAACCAGTAACTACACTTCTGCGTTTTTCTCACTGCCGTGGCCGAGTGGTTAACGTCTCTGACTTGAAATCACTTGCCCCTCACCGCTGTAGGTTCGATCCCTCAGGGGCCTAGGAATCTTTATGTGAGCAAGCTATCCAGCTGGCTTGAGTAACGTCGGTGGTTCTACCCAGGTGCCCGCCCGTGCACGAAAATTGCCCGGAGGGGCACCTGGGGTCTTCCTCCACCAATCGGAAGCTGGAAAGTCGCCATATGACCTTAGCTGTTGGTGCTACTATAAAATCCAATTCATTTTAATTCAATTTTCTCACTGCTGTGACCCTGTGGACAGCACGTTGAATTCTGAATCCGGTGATCATGGGGTCGCGTCTCACTGGCGCCACTCTGTTATTTGTGTGTCATTTGGCAAGATACTACCCTAGACTATCATGGTTCCCGGATTCCTATTTGGCAAGATACTACCCTAGACTAGCATGGTTACCGGATTCCTATTTGGCAAGATACTACCCTAGACTAGCATGGTTCCCAGATTCCTATTTGGTAAGATACTACCCTAGATTAGCATGGTTCCCGGATTCCTATTTGGCAAGATACTACCCTAGACTAGCATGGTTCCTGGATTACTATTTGGCAAAATACTTCCCTAGACTAGCATGGTTCACGGTGTTCACTATAACTAAGCACTGAGTTGATGAGCTTGTTAAACAATTCAATTTAATCCAAGAGCAGTCTCGTTGGAATTGCATTGCCTTTGCACTTAAGAAAACATCTAAATCAATTCGTAACTGATAATGACCAAAACCGCATACATATTTACTTACAATTCATTCAAAAAAGGGATTGCCAATCAGACGTTGACAGTTTGCAGCCACAGATGTTCTACCGTTCCAATCAGAAATTCTCAACAGACGGTGACCGTTTCATTTTTTCCTCTTATTCCACACATAAACAATGGTTTATTTTCACATGCACATAAGCCAAGAATGCGCTCTATGAGTAATACCCACAACTTTCATAAAACACTTACATTTTCAAAAGCGATGTTCCAATTGTGTTGTATTTACTAAAAACATCCGACAAACTTTGTTTTGTTGTACTGTCTGGATGAAAATATTTCGTCTCATAGCCATTGAAAATTCTTCTATGAGCATAAACAAATCGTTCTAGTGTAGATTGAGATATTAAACAAATAATGGTATGAGATAACTTAGTGTCAATTGAGGGAATCCCACAGCAAAATTGATTATTCTCACACGCGTGTTTATTTGTAAATATAGTTTACGCAGACGTTACCATTCCACGAACAGAAGTTGATTTAGTGGTATCGAGTCGGTTGTCCCGTGTGGAAGAGTTACCAACTCATAATTCATATAACACATATTCAATCACAGGTATTTTTAGAACTCGTGAATAACTACTACTTTAAATCGGCACATAATCATTATTATATGACCTGAATACCTGGACAGAGTTTTGATAAACTGTTTTGCTGCTGTGTAATTTTTGCCGATATTTGGCGGGTTAGTTTCTTTAACGAGAAACTTAATTATTTTCTGAGTTGATATTATGAAAGGTATAGTACGTGTCTGTACTCTTAATATGCATAAGGCAAACTCACCGATTTCTCTGAAGTTCACTTTAAAAAAATCAAGTTTACATATCAAACGGTGGTTTTAAAGAAGCATGAGAGAATATTCACTTCATAATTTGGCAATGGATTTAAAATCTAATCATTGAGATAGTTTTCAGGTATCTTAATTTGCCAGAAAATAGTTAAATTGTTTGTAGATTCTAGCCATTATCCTACACATCTTCACGTGTTGTAATCACAACTCACCGTGTCGTTTTTTATTTCATAATATCTGTTTTTCTTTGATCTTACGCAATTATTATAAGCAAAGCTAACCTTTCTATAGCTGTTAGAATCAGAGCTCTTATGGTACCTACCATAGAGCTATGAAGCCGCCTATAGAAAACATAGGTAGGTATTCGGCACGACTCCATCATCACTTTCCGGCAAAGTTTCTGAAGACATCAAACAAAGCCTACATAAAAAACATAAAAAAAACGAGACTGCAATATGTTTTATACTACTTCTTTCATACTTTTTTTAATATAACACAGTAACGTTGCCTGTGCAGTGTGGCGGCGATAAAACGTCTCCCCGTGCTTGCAATCAGAACTGTTATTCATTCCGATCTTTGGAGATCGATGAGTCCGATATTTACAGATATCGGTGGTACATTCTTAAATACTTTGTTTTTCTACTTGAACTTCGAATATGTGGTTCCACTACTCCAGCCTTTAAAGGTTCTGAGTATTGTTTAATCACCCTTAGGATATGTTGCCTGCTTTTCAATTTAGTCTTTTGACTATTACCTGTGATAACCGCTGCTCCCAACTAAATTCCATTTTGTTTATTTCGCCCATTGTTTTCTCGTTTAGTGCAAAGCGTTTTGTTAGAAACTGGGACCATACGCCGCTGGCCATGGAATGGTGTAAAAATACCTCATTGAAGATTCCATGTTCACCGTTATATGCATACCGTCTTCGGGATGGCTGAAATGTTGGTGCTATAGACATTTTAAATATTGAGTTCTGCTCAACCCGGGGCTAGAGGGCGTGAACGGTAGAAAGCACTTTTCACTACCGTTCATGAACAGTCTCGATCAAACCGAGACTGCAGTATTGTTTGTACTTATCGTGTTCGGCTATTTCCAAATTTCTCCATTCATACTTTTTAACCTTAAATTAAATACAACACCTCTATGTATAAAACTAAATTTCCAAATACTGAACGAGATTTCAGATGAGAGCGAGATACTTCGAACGGAAATCAAAAATATGTCTGAAAATGTACAGTCTTACCAAAAAGATAATATATCTGCGTGATATCCTTCACTTTGGTGAGTTCTTTACAGACTATACATGGTCAGTGGTATTTAAGGTTTAGTCAATATATAACAATTGAATGCATGCATTGCATAATGGTTATAATTTTAACAAAGGTTAAAATGCTGATTTAAGGTTGGGGTTGACATGCATTCAGTTTTAATATGTTCATACATGTTCTACAAAATATTGTTACAGTATTTGCAGATTATAGTGTTTGTTCTTCTTTTAAATGTTAAGTTAAATGATGAACAGTGTTAATTTATTGTTATTGTGTAATAGCCCCCACCTTAAATCAGCATTTTAATCATTAACATTTTCTTGAATAAAACACATAAGTTCATGTTTGTATGTTTTCCAGTTATTATTTTTTCCTCGCAGTTGTCCATTCTCCTCTTTTATAACTTTATGACCTCTCCATTGAGATAGTACCGCATATCCCCTAGGGAAGCGCCCCAAACACAGCCAATCCCTCCCTCCCCACAACCCCACTTTTTAAATTTAAACATGAAGTACAAATCCAATACAATTTCTATATTTTGTATAACCATACTATTTATATATATATATATATATATATATATATAAGAGCACCTCTTTGCATAGCACCCAGGCGCTACTATTAGAGGAAATACGGTACCTCTTTTTTCTCTGCCGCAAACTGTTCACATTAAAGTGTTTGTTTTTGTATTACTGACACTGCGCTTCATAGCTTATATGCCGAACGTCCTGATTTCTGACAAAAAAACATGTAGTTGTCTTTAATAAAAAATCGTTATAATAAAGGTGCGAGGTTATGGCATTATACATTAAGTGTTATGATGAGATATCGAAATGTAATTACATATTTATTCTCGACAATTCCTCAAAGATAAAAAGCCTGTTACTTGGCATGTAGACACTCGAAAAATAGCGCAGAAAAAAATATTTTAGATAAGTCCGTAGTTTGGATTAGAGAAATAAAAAGAGTCTGTTTTTCAAATTTCTCCAATTTTCGATATTCCTCTGCAGGTACAACGTCGATAAAAATCTATAAATTCGAGTTTAAGTACATCATTGATATGCTTGAACGTGCTGTTTATTTACATCTGCCTGAATGTATATACAGATAACATTTCTGAGAAGTCCTACATTAACAGTGTACAACACAATACGAATAAATATATATACAAACTGATGTTGTATATTAAATTGACAAATTGGTCTGGCATCCTAGATAACACACGTGTTTTATAAATTATAGGGCGCTATGAAAATACGTTCACGGGTATTTTCATGGCGTGAACGTAAATACTCGTTCACGTCATGAAAATACCCGTCCATGCCATGAAAATATTCGATCACGTCATGAAAATATTCGTTCACGTCATGAAAATACCCGTCCATGCCATAAAAATATTCGATCACGTCATGAAAATACCCGTCCATCCCATGAAAATATCCGTTCACGCCATGAAAATATCCGTCCACGCCATGAAAATACCCGTCCATCCCATGAAAATATGCGTTCACGCCATGAAAATATCCGTCCACGCCATGAAAATACCCGTTCGCGTCATGAAAATACCCGTTCACGTCATGAAAATATCTGTCCACGTCATGAAAATACCCGTTCACGTCATGAAATTACCCGGTCACGTCAGGAGCAGGCGAACTTATGTACAATGTCAAATTTAGTAAGAGGAATGCGATTTTAAGTATTAAATCTTAAAGCAATGCCCATAGCGTCAAGGCTACTGTCTCGAAAGTTTAAACGGGGTACATCAGGCTTTTTCTAGAAAAACCCAAAATTAAAAACAAATGTTTCAATTCATAATAAAAATGTCATATCAATCATACCTTAATGTTAGCATCGTGTTTTTCAGGTTTAAAATTTGAATTCACCATGTATTTCGAATGTAATCGAATTTGAAATGCTTAAATTAACCGTTGTGCGCAACCTAGGATAGCACATGTATTTATGTGCAGAATGAAAGAAAGAAAGAATGAATGAATGAATGAATGAATGAATGAATGAATGAATTGAATGAATGAATGAATGAATGAATGAATGAATGAATGAATGAATGAATGAATGAATGAATGAATGAATGAATGAATGAATGAATGAATGAATGGTATTTTACGACACGCCGACACATAAATAGGTCATATTGTGCGCAAAAACTGATGAAAGATGAAGAAATGAAGTAGTAATTAAAAATTAATGAAAATAAATAAAGATAAATCTATTTACAAATAAGGGATGATATGGTAGTAATATAAACTATATATGTAAATCAACAAATGCCCGTCAACGGGTATATAAACAAGTAAATATATATAATAAAATAATGTGCATAATGAATTTCGTTGTAAATAAGGAGTCAGTTTTTAGGTTCATCCATTACGTTTGGTCATTTAGAATAGAAACTATCAAGTCGAACCATTAGTCTACTTCGAAAAGCCTGACGCACCCTCTTTAAGACGAACATTTCAATTAAATATTGTATAATTGCATTTGTCATAACATTTCTTCTAACCAATGTTCTGCACATCCTTACATTTACATGTAAACTACTTTCAGGCGGATAACGTCACCACTCCACCAAGGGCACCAAACACCAATCACGTGTCATCGCCGAACAAACCCAACCAGTTGCAGCTGACAACGGAAAAGCAGACGAACAAATCAGAAACGTTTCCGCGAACGATGAAAACAGTCACGAAACCACCACCATCGCCGTCACAGAACAGTAAGGGCTCGTTTGTGCTTGACCAACCAAAACCCACAGAGGAGTTCACATGGGGTGCCTTTAATCCAATGTCACAAGAAGTTTTTGAAAATGCATATACGAGACATAAATATTTTTATAAATTTAGTGACAAAGTGTTAAAGCAAGGAAACAAAATGAAAGTCGGTGTTTGGGATGTACCCGGAAAGCCAGGAGAGAGCATGACATACGAACAATTATTACAAGGTAATACTGAGAATAATTAAGCACATAAAATGAAATGCATGTGAAGTCCATAGACAAGATACGAAACCGTGTAAGATCGGAGTCAATGGTAAAATGACATAGATATGACACTTACTAATGCTACAAAGTCATTTGCTGACAAAGTCGTTGATAAAAATAAAGCAAATAAATTATGTTGGAGACATACTTTTACAGATTATCAAAAATCGTTCTCATTTCAATGAAAAGAGGGGTAATTTTAATATTACGAAATTTGGAATGTTTTTGTTTGAGAATAACAATGTTTTACCGGTTTTTAAACAATGACAGAATGGACAATTCTTGTCAATGCCAAATATGATTGTTTTCAAAGCAATACGTTGTATAACGCAATAAGTATTTCTAATATGGGAGGTAATTCGGATTTTTTTTAAATCACATCCTTACAAAGCATTTTTAAAAGCTTCAAACAATTATATCAATGTTCATATGTTTAAGCTATGTCCCTAAAATGTTGTAAACCTTTTTTTGTTCGGTATGTGTAAAATTATATAGAGGCCAAAATGCATATCGATAACACTCGCATGTTAAACCCGTTTCGCGACATATTTCAGATTCGTATGTATTCTCCGTCGCTTACAGTTTTATGCTCCCCGTGACATCATGTCCGACCGTCCGTCAATCCGTCTATCCCATTTTCTTGTCCGCTCAACTCCTCCAACATTTTTCATCCGAGTTTCATGATACTTCACAGGAAGTATCAATATGATGTCTTGTAGAGCATATTGTCAGGACGTTCTGGTAGAGTGCTTTTTGTCGGAGTTACGGTACTTTAAAGTTGGTCGAATATAAAGCTTGTCCGCGCAACTCCTCCTATGTGTTTCATCCAATTTTCACGAAACACCAGAAAAAGCATCAACATGATGTCTAGTAGCGCCTATTGTCAGGACGTTCCGGTTGAATGATTTTTGGCGGAGTTACGGGACTTTAAAGTTTATCGAATCTAAAGCTTGTCTGCTCAACTCCTCGTTAGTTTTTCATCTGATTTTCATGAACTTTATAGAAGTATCACTATGATGTCTAGTAGCACATATTGTCATGAGGTTCCGGTTGAATGATTTTTGAGGGATTTACGGGACTTTGGAGTTTTCGAATCGAAAGCTTGTCCGCCCAATTCCTCCTACGTTTTTCATTCGATTTTCAAAAATTTGTCCGCTCGACTCCTCCTACGTTTTTATTCGATGTTCACGAAACTGCACTTGAAGTATCAGTAAACTGCACTTGAAGTATCAGTAAACTGCATGATGTCTAGTAGGACATATTGTCAGGAGGTTACGGTCGAATGCATTTTACGGGAGTTTGAAACTTTTCGAATCTAAAGTTTGTCCGCTCAACTCCTCCTACGTGTTTCATCCGATTTTCATGAAACTTTTAGAAGTATCACTATGATGTCTAGTAGCACATATTGTCATGAGGTTCCGGTTGAATGAGTTTTGAGGGATTTACGGGAATTTGGAGTTTTTCGAATCGAAAGCTTGTCCGCTCAATTCCTACTACGTTTTTTATTCGATTTTCAAGAATTTGTCCGCTCAACTCCTCCTACGTTTTTATTCGATGTTCACGAAACTGCACTTGAAGTATCAGTAAACTGCATGATGTCTAGTAGGACTGATTGTCAGGAGATAACGATTGAATGCATTTTACGGGAGTTTATCGAATCTAAAGTTTGTCCGCTCAACTCCTCCTACGTGTTTCATCCGATTATCACGAAACTTCACATGAATTAACAGTACCATGTCTAGTAGTGCATATTGTCAGGACGTTCCAGTTAAATGATTTTAGTGGAGTTATGGGACTTTGAAGTTTCAAATATGAAGCATTTCTCCTTCTCAGATATTTGTGAAACTTAGTAGGCAGTATCAATATAGTGTCTAGTAGCGCATATTACCTGAACGTTGTTGTTGATTTTTTTTGATTATTTTTTTTGCGGAGTTACAGGACTTTGAAGTTTTTCAAATATAAAGATAGCCCGCACAACTCCTCCTACATTTTTTATCCATTGTATTTCACGTGTACCTTTATTCGGGGAGCATCCATCGGTTCTACCGGTTTCTTGTTTATAAAGGAAAGAAGACCTATGGTTGGTTCTACGCCAAATACGATTTTTCGCGCGTCGAGCATCCGTGGTACTATTCGTTCTATTGTACACTGACCCGTCTGTTTCAAGGTACTACTAGTTCGATTGTACACTTAACCGCGGGTTTCTAGGTACTATTAGTTAGATTGTACACTTAA
Organism: Cyrtodaria siliqua; assembly: GCA_037043455.1. Lineage (NCBI taxonomy): Eukaryota > Metazoa > Mollusca > Bivalvia > Adapedonta > Hiatellidae > Cyrtodaria > Cyrtodaria siliqua. The sequence continues at coordinate 24,229 of JAWPHD010012019.1, forward strand.
CCGCGGGTTTCTAGGTACTATTAGTTAGATTGTACACTTAACCGTGGGTTTCTAGGTACTATTAGTCAAATTGTACACTTAACCGCGGGTTTCTAGGTACTGTTAGTTAGATTGTACACTTATCCGCGGGTTTCTATGTACTGTTAGTTAGATTGTACACTTAACCGTGGGTTTCTAGGTACTATTAGTTAAATTGTACACTTAACTGCGGGTTTCTAGGTACTATTAGTTAAATTGTACACTTAACCGCAGGTTTCTAGGTACTATTAGTTAAATTGTACACTTATCCGCGGGTTTCTAGGTACTATTAGTTAGATTGTACACTTAACCGCGGGTTTCTAGGTACTATTAGTTAAATTGTACACTCGCGGGTTTCTAGGTTCTATTAGTTAAATTGTACACTTAACCGCGGGTTTCTAGGTACTATTCGTTGATTGTACACTTATCCGCGGGTTTCTAGGTACTATTAGTTAGATTGTACACTAACCTGTGAGTTTCTAGGTACTATTAGTTAGACTGTACACTTAACCGCGGGTTTCTAGGTACTATTAGTTAGATTGTACACTTAACCGCGGGTTTCTAGGTACTATTAGTTAAATTGTACACTTAACCGTGGGTTTCTTACACTTAACCGTGGGTTTCTAGGTACTATTAGTTAAATTGTACACTTAACCGTGGGTTTCTAGGTACTATTAGTTAAATTGTACACTTATCCGCGGGTTTCTAGGTACTATTAGTTAGATTGTAAACTAACCTGTGAGTTTCTAGGTACTATTAGTTAGACTGTACACTTAACCGCGGGTTTCTAGGTACTATTAGTTAGATTGTACACTTAACCGCGGGTTTCTAGGTACTATTAGTTAAATTGTACACTTAACCGTGGGTTTCTAACACTTAACCGCGGGTTTCTAGGTACTATTAGTTAGATTGTACACTTAACCGCGGGTTTCTAGGTACTGTTAGTTAAATTGTACACTTAACCGTGGGTTTCTAACACTTAACCGCGGGTTTCTAGGTACTATTAGTTAAATTGTACACTTAACCGTGGGTTTTCTAGGTAATATTAGTTAAATTGTACACTTATCCGCGGGTTTCTAGGTACTATTAGTTAAATTGTACACTTAACCGTGGGTTTCTAGGTACTATTAGTCAAATTGTACACTTAACCGCGGGTTTCTAGGTACTATTAGTTAAATTGTACACTTAACCGCGGGTTTCTAGGTACTGTAAGTTAGATTGTACACTTATCCGCGGGTTTCTAGGTACTATTAGTTAGATTGTACACTAACCTGTGAGTTTCTAGGTACTATTAGTTAGATTTTACACTTAACCGCGGGTTTCTAGGTACTATTAGTTAAATTGTACACTTAACCGCGGGTTTCTAGGTACTATTAGTTAGATTGTACACTTATCCGCGGGTTTCTAGGTACTAGTAGTTAAATTGTACACTTAACCGCGGGTTTCTAGGTACTATTAGTTAGATTGTACACTTAACCGCGGGTTTCTAGGTACGGATTTCTAGGTATTATTAGTTAGATTGTACACTTAACCCCAGGTTTCTAGGTACTATTAGTTAAATTGTAAACTTTACCGCGGGTTTCTAGGTACTATTAGTTAAATTGTACACTTAACCGCGGGTTTCTAGGTACTATTAGTTAGATTGTACACGATTGTACACATACATGGGCTTTCAAGGCACTATTAGTTCGATTGTACACTATTTCGAGTGAGAACTTTCCCGTTTCAAGTTACTACTCTGTCGATTGTACACTTACCCTTGGGTTTCTAGGTGCATGTACTAATAATTCTAGTGTACACTTACCCGTGTGTTTCAAGGTACTACTCTGTCGATATTGTACACTTACCCTTGGGTTTCTAGGTGCATCTACTAGTAGTTCGATTGTACATTTACCCTTGTGTTTGAAATCAAGAACAAGGTACTACTATTTTGACTGTACACTTACACGTGGGTTTCACGGTACAATTAGTTACATTGGCATATGTGCTTCTGGGTACTATTAGTTTGTTTGTACACTTACCCGTGGGTTTCAATGCACCACTACTTCGATTGTTACTGACCCATGGGTTTGAAAGTAAAGACGTTCGAATGTACACTTTCCCGTTGAGTTCAAGGACTTACGCGTGGGGTTCACTGTACGATTGTTACTGAACCGTGGGTTTCACTATACCACTAGTTCGATTGTTACTGAACCGTGGGTTTCACTAGAGTTACTGAACCGTGGGTTTCACTATACCACTTGTTCTATTGTTACTGAACCGTGGGTTTCACTATACCACTAGTTCGATTGTTACTGAACCCTGGGTTTCACTAGAGTTACTGAACCGTGGGTTTCACTATACCATTTGTTCTATTGTTACTGAACCGTGGGTTTCACTATACCACTAGTTCGATTGTTACTGAACCGTGGGTTTCACTAGAGTTACTGAACCGTGGGTTTCACTATACCACTTGTTCTATTGTTACTGAACCGTGGGTTTCACTATACCACTAGTTCGATTGTTACTGAACCGTGGGTTTCACTAGAGTTACTGAACCGTGGGTTTCACTATACCACTTGTTCTATTGTTACTGAACCGTGGGTTTCACTATACCACTAGTTCGATTGTTACTGAACCGTGGGTTTCACTATACCACTTGTTCTATTGTTGCTGAACCGTGGAGTAAGGACTTACAACGTAGGTTTCAAACGATAGTTCTTGGTGCTTATCTCGCAATTTACTTCTGGGACAACAACTCTGGCAATTATACTAACAGTCACTTGCAATATATCTACCATATGAACTTCAATTTTTATGGTTAAAACATACGTACGGTTTGGGTAAAACAACCAAACTTATATACCCTTCATCAGAGATTTGTTAATATTTCTTATCTCAAACCGTTATCTCATGCCTAATGTCCGAACTAGACAAGCCAACAGGAGTCATGTCTGACCATATCAAAACAGTAGCTCGCCTATTATGTACAGCATGCAGATACCATTGTGTTATCTAGACTTAACAACTCCGAACTCTGGTAATTGCTCGTGTACAACGGTCGTATCACGCTGGTTAACAACGTACAGAGGATGATAGAAAACATTCCTACATATAGAAATATACTGGTAATAGGTTAATTCATTATTTTACGATAATACACGAAATAGCGAATGCCAAGAACAACTTGAGGTGTTTTGTTTTGTATAATGCAAAATAAATTACATACAAATGGCTGTGTCGGTTAAATATAAAACATAAGTAAAACCAGGAAAGACTCATTGTAAGGTTACTGGTAGTGAAGATTAGTTCTGTCATATATATATATAAATATCACATCCTCTTGAGGGTGCCAGTGGATATTATCAACCCGAGAATGTAATGTCGACCGAGGTGATGGCCGAGGTCGACATTATCATTTCGAGGGTTGATAATGAATATTCACTGTGATGTTTATTTTATTATACCGAACAAATACTCCTAATATACTAATATACATCGATAATGAAGAAAAAATTGTTGTTGTTGTTGTTGAAAAAATCTATTTTTAGAACTGAGCTTTTCAAAAAGCTAGCGAGGTGATATTTTGCGCTATCACCCGGCTATGACGCGTTGAGGGTGATAGCGTGAAATATGAACCCGGCAGGGTACGGGGATTTTACATGGAGTGTTTACAGTAAGGTATAATGATACAAATTAAAGGGGCTGGGGGCAACCTTGAAGATATAGATGTCAATCCAAATATGAATAAAACTATCATAATGTGTTCAGTGTGCAATATGCACTAAACTAGGCCCCATTTCCCGTACGATTATTGTATAAATCCTTTTTATTAATCAAATGATGCCTTAACGCTTTCTTCAACTAAATTCTTGTTTTGTGATGGAGGTAAAAGTTTACAACCGGTAGCAATACAAACCCCCAAAATAATTAATATTTACAAAAATTAACCGAGACGTCGAGTTTATTTTCAAAAACAATGATTAAACAAAAGGTAGCATGTGGCTCAATTTAATGAATATTCACATGTGATATGAAACTGAAGCACATTGAGATGATATTAATTTGTATTGGACTGACTCTTCCAATCCCTTTAAGTACATATTGCCACGAGTTCTACCGGCTGAGCATGGCCGCGGTGGCACAGTGGATAGCACGTTCGACTCCGAATCCGTAGATCACGGATTCTAGCATCACTGAGGTACTTCGTTGTGTCCTCAGGCAAGACAATTCCCCTAGCCTCGTCCATCGGATGGGGACGTAAACCGGGCCATCCCGTCTATTAGATTATATCCTGCGAAAACGTTAAATCATCATAGGAATATATTCGATAGTAAGAGTAGGGCAGAGTTCCCGGATTCCTGCGTGACAGTGTCCGTTCAGTATCTCTGGGGTGGCTCAATGTGTGATGAACTGTTAAACAACTATTTGAGAGTGCATGGTATTGTCACCTGAACTGAAAATATAGTGAAGAACAGTTTACTAACACTATTTTGAATTTTGATGAAATTTGGGTTTCCTACACCACTGCATAGTATGAATAAGCACGTGACACACCGATGCACGTGTTGCACCACACACGTGTTTATAGTTTTGATACAACATCTGAAACACAATACCATAGTTTAAACATGCGAACATTCAACAATATTACCTGGCACAGCGTGAGGGAATGTTGTTTTCGCATTTGATAAGCTTTGCCTATCTGAAGACTGTTTGAATAAATATTATTTATTTTTTTATGGCGAAAGTTGGCAATATGTGATCGAAATACACGTTTTTTTTATTCTGCCTTACAATTTAATATAACTACATTATTCCCATACTGTTTGGTTACAATTGTGGACCATTTAATCATTAGTTTTCTACTTAAAAAAAACTCAAAAAAATTGTTTTTAACAATTAAGCGATAAGCAGTTGTAGGTTGTTGCCAAAAGTATACATCTCTATTACTGGTAATTAATGATGTCATTGGTACTTTACAAACTTGATAAGTTTTATCATACCGTGCATGCATGTTCTGTTATCTGACGCTGGTAGTCTCAAAGGTATTACATTTGCATTAATGTTGTTTTTTCATCTATTGTAGGTGTGTTAGTAGAGGGTGAGAGACTGTTGCTAGGGGGAAGTTGGCTCTATTTTCGAGATGTTGAGTTCTACGAACCTGAGTGCTCCAAACAAATAAAGCCGCCACTTGGAGAAGGGCGGATCTGTCTAACGAACTTGAGGATGCTCCTTCTCTGTGCCGAAATGACTCCAGGTGATTATAGGTCTCACACCTCTATTATCTCCTCTGAGAGCTCACGGATCTGAGCTCACGTACCTAGAGACACAATGAAAATACAAAAATACTTCTATCTTTTTCTCCATTTAAGGCAATATTTAATTCGAAAAATGGGGGTTGCTTTGCTTTAGCATACATCTGCAGTGAAAAAAGACGGATGCTACAGAAAATCCCATGTTGATATGAGGTTTCATTCAAATTTCAGAAGTTTCAAATTTCAGAAGTGTTTGACCGAAGCACATCATGATCAGCTAGATAATGTATGAATTTCGTATTTTTTGAAGGGGTCACATATAGATGAGATTAAAAAAACAACAACCTGGTAACTATGTGTTAGTTGTTTTTTAAATTGCAGATATTGGATAAATGGAGATTTTAAGCCTAACGACATGTTGTAAATTGTGTTTATCTTTATGTCACGATCAAAAACGTTACAATGGGATCCTAGGGGAAATTAATTGTGGTGTGAGACGTAAAGTTGAATACAGGTGTGGATTCAGAAGATCGGATTCCACGTGTACCATGGCTTCTTTAACACAGATTGCAATAGCGTGTCTTGCATGTGTATAATTCCGTACATTAATGTTCAAAAATGAAAGAATAGACAGAAATAGACCATATAGTGGCATTAGGCCTACTGTCAACTCGAAAAGAAAAAAATCCAACCCTATAACAGAGTACTCAGTATGTCATATTAAGGTTGGAATGGGGAATGATGATGAGCAAATAATCTCAACAATGGAGACGAAGATGAATACTGGAAAACAATTGTTTAACGATCTCCATAGAATTCCAAATCATGGTGGTTGGTTACATTTTCTCAATTTTGGTCGTTGGGGTGGGTGGGGATGGAGATTGGGTGGGGAAGTTTTTTTAACCTCCTGTTGGGAACAATAGTTGGTTATTTCTTGGGCACTTTTCAACTGGGGCGCAACTCGAAAATAACTAACATTTCACTTAATATATACCTCCTGAATCCGTACCTGAAGTCGTCGTTCGGTAACGCTTAATTACTAACTGCATACCTGAGCAAGGTTGTTGTAATTAACATACTTGAATATTCCATGTTTTGTTCCTATCTAACATGCCATAAAACATGACAAAACACAGGTAGCACAGATTATAAGATGCGTCAAACACGATTACACTATAAGACTGAGTGTAGCTCTGGATAATTGGTGCAAAGTAGTAAAAAGTCTTACAAGCCATTTAGACATTTCCATCTTCATTATATAGGCACTTTCGGCAACGTTGAATGGTGAATCCTTTTATAAAAGTGATAGTATACAATCTATACAATGTGCGAATACGTAACCTGTATTTTACTATAACTAGACACAGTTTTGTTGTGATCCCCGATGAATCGTATGCCGTATGAGCAGACGAAATGTAAACAAAGAGAGTTTTGGATATACAAGTAGCTTCAAATTGTAAACATTTTAATTTTAACAGATGGAATTTGCTTTAGTTTCGTCGTATGCATTTTGGTCATTGTTAGTAATTAACTACATACCCGTACATCACACTGTGTACACCATATTTTGACATATTTTCAAATATATTCTTTATATCTCTTTCCGATCATCCACAAGGTGAAATGTTGTATCTCAATTTGTGTTTAGGTAATATAAGTAAGTAAACTACACAATAATGTAATTTCATGTCAGTTAAATGTATTTAAAATCCTTAGATAAAATCACGATGTGACAGTTTCTTGTTATAAGCGCTGCAGTGTTTTGTAGTACTTTTACACATGAGCGACAGTTTAATCTTAAAAAAGCTACCGTTTTTTTTATTTATACAACATAAAAGTAGACGTGCATAGCAAAATCCTTATATTTCATTAATATTCAGTATAATTTTGGATTTATAAATATACAGTTGAAAACGTTTTATTGTATTAAATAAGAATTCATTCTCATTTCATCTTCAATGCACCAGTACCGCTGCTACTATTGCGACTTCACTGATGATTCGTGTGTAGACATCGTCAATAACACTTGTTTTTCATAGACCAAAGTCACTGAATATAAAGAGAAGAGAGATGAAGTATTTAATGCGAATGGGCCTACAAAGTTTCATGAGTGTATTATACCCCTGGAGTTATGACTTAATATATATATTGGTGACCTTGACCTTTGACCCATTGACCCCACAACAGTAGGGTTCCTCTCAACTAGGACAATGTACCTATAAACTTTCATGGTGTGGGTTTTATGGTTTCGAAGTTATTGTCCGGATTGTTTATTTCCATATAAGGTCATGGCGACCATGAAATTTAACCTACTGACCCCAAAAATAAAAGCGTTTCTCCTCAATTAGAGCAATGTAACTATGTAGTTTCATGGGTGTGGGTATTATGGTTTCAAAGTTATCGTCTGGAATGCGTAATTGTTTACGGGCGTACTGGCGGATGGACGGACAACCCCACATAATAATATGTCCCGTTATTCAAACGGGTGTATAATAAAATGAACTGTATTCTTGAACATGTTTACAAGAGATTTATATGTATAAACAAGTATACAATTCAATAAACTTTGCAGTTCCTACATAATTTAGATGCATTTGTGAACGCATATTCCAGTTTTGTTTATGCAATATAACAAAAAAAAAATTACATATTTTATGGACAACGTCATATCTGTGTTGCATTGGTGACATAGCAAAATTCAACACTGACTAGGTATAAGTTGAAACTATCGCGTTTACATAAAAAACATACGCATCGGAAAATAATACATGAAAAAACACTAACCTTTCATAATTATAAATTACTCTATAACGTTCTAAATACACGGTTCGGAGACAAAATATTGAAATTAAAGGAAGAGATAAATCATAAGCTACATTTGCAACATTTAAAACATAGAAAAATATATTAAAACAGTACTTACATCGTCAAATATGTATCCTGCTTAAATAAAAGAATGTAAATAGAAGAACCGGTTTATCGTGCGGGAACACAACCTTTACACGGGCTTATTGTCATATACAGTACTACGAATAAAACTTACAAACAACATGCGAAATGGATTTAAAGGAAGTTTAATTCCGATTTAAATCGTCTGCTTTGAACAATAGACAAAGACACTGCGTCTAGTTATACTAAAATACAGGTTACGTATTCTGTAAGAGTGGTACAGAGTAATAGCACATATAGATACTGTAAATTTCACGAAAATGAACAATAGAAGCACAATCAAATTCAATAGATTCCCGATCTGTTTTCGGACAAAATCATATATGTTACATACGAATGCATTTAGCAATTTTAAGCAATCTTGATTGGGGGCGTCCGAGAACGAGTGGTTAGAGTCTCTGACTTGTCATTGCTGTGGGTTCGAGCCTTCATGGGACCAGGAATCTTTATGTGAGTAACCTATCCATCTGGCTTGCGGAACGTTGGTAGTTTTACCCAGGTGCCCGCCCGTGCAAGAAAGTTGCCCGGGGGCACCTGGGGGTATTTCCCCACATGGAGGAAGCTTGAAAGTCGCCATATGACATTATATGTTAGTTATCTAACTATCGCACTTGTATTTGAATCGGCGCTCTCTGAAAACTTGATCTTAGATTTTACTTGCGCACCTGTTAATCAGCATCAGCAGTAGACAGAACAATCTCTTGGCAAACTAGTCTCATTTATTTGATGTCTTGGGGTGCTCTTTTTTTTTTACATACGGACGTTTATAGATCCACCCTAGACGGAGGACGGCATATATCAAAAATCGTCTCGCCGTTCGGAGACGTGTATTTTACGCACTATTGGTAAACCAGAGTGTCACCGTTAAAATAATTATATATGTGTATCTTTTAGATGCCAAGTTGTCGGACTTCGGCGACCCTACCAAGGACAAGGGAGGTGGTTACAAGCTGACAGTGTCGAAGCTGAACAATGTCTATTTCCAGAACATTCCGCTCGATTGTTTTGAAAGCGTCGAGCTGAGCTCCACCGTCGGCACTATGTCGGAGAGTAAGCTTACGCAGAGGAAGCCGCCCTGCTGTGGTCTCTTCTCGTGTGTAGGGGTGAGTACCACATGGGCTTCTATATTTATTTTGTTGCATTGGCATGAACCTCTCAGCTCATGACAACTCTCGGCTTCCGGCCATTTATAAAGATGGACCGTATACATTCCGTATATATATATATACAGTCAGCGGACGAGTTTTTCTCGTTTAATTAAACAAGTATATACAATAGAATACAATGTATGTACGTATGAATAAAATTGCTCATGTAAATGACGAAAACCCTTTGGCTGAAACAAACGCCCCGAACAATTGAATTGAACTTAATGTTGTGTAACGGCTCATCAACACAGTATAGGTTATTTAGAGCCGCCCAGAGAAAGCGGGAACCGTGCCCTACTCTTATTATCGCCCCGAACAATAGTGTCGGTATAATGTGACTGGGTATGTGTCTACGGCATGGTATTCCACTGTAGTAGCACTATAGGTTTAACTGTATACATAGTAGCACTATAGGTTTAACTGTATACGTAGTAGCACTATAGGTTTAACTGTATACATAGTAGCACTATAGGTTTAACTGTATACATAGTAGCACTATAAGTTTAACTGTATACATAGTAGCACTATAGGTTTACCACCACTAACTACATGTAAGCCGCCGAGGTGTAGATGTAAGCCGCCGAGATGTAGTCGAATGTAGTTCCTATAATAAAAAGTAATCCCTCCTTTTTTATGGAAATGGGCATTATAAGTAAGGGAAAACTGCCCATTTCTATTCGATTTTGTGGTTGTATGTATAAGCGTATTAATAGGTTTTACTGGATCACTGATGAACATTTTCGAAATTCGACTCTATGCTTACACTTTGTGAGCAATGAAAACAGTCAATCAATGAAAACAGCTGTACCCTTGACCTGTTTAGTAAACAAACAAGAACTTTCTTACATGTCTTGCGACCCCACCCACCTTTTCTGGTGTTTTTTCAAGTGGAAAATTAGTTTTCTATATGAACATTACACAGCTGCATTATCCATACTTGAGTTCAGTTTGCAGCAAATCATTCATAATTATGTGACACTTTAACATTGGTGTCAATGGGGAAAATAATTAGTGGTTTCATACCTATAACGTTAAGCACTGTGCTCACTGCTACAGGTACACCGTCGTGAGTACTGAAAGATTGTTAAAAGCAACGTTAGCTCAGTATATACATATTCTCTCCCTCTGTTTTACTGCTGATGAACCCTCCTGATTGCAAAGTTGTATTTATTATAGACTGGTATTACGTATTAGTTTGCGGCTCCGTTGTGAACAATCATCAATATATGTTATTTTGGAATGCACTTTATATAAAGAACTAAGAACAATGCTTATCAAGCGGTACTATTGGCAGAGACCAAATATTCCTAAATTTATTGAATTGTTGTCATCAGAAAAGAATATTACTGTAAAGAAGCTAGCTACTTATGTTGTTGATGCTTTCAAAATCCGTAACGAATTATATTGTAATCTTTAAATACTGGTACTCTCTCAAGAGGTACTCTACATTTTGAATATGTCAAATGGTATTTTTGTCTGCGAAAGGTAGTATTGAATTGCGTTTCTATACTAAATAAATGTCTTTGATAACTATTTGTATAGTATATTGGAAATATTATTAATTAAATTAATTTAGCATGCTATATTAAGCAAATGGTAGTATTATTTAAGATTTCGTATTGCCATTGACTTCTGTATTTGAAAATTATTTGTAATTTTGTATACTCATGGACCAAATGGTCTACTGTATTATTGAATAAACATATGTTAAGTCACTAACAAAATCAGCACTTTTAACAAAAGCATTCCTCAATATAATGTGTCACTTTGTAGTCGGTACGCGTCTATAGCTTACACAACGTTTTGCAAATGTCACTGAGACCTTTTTTTAAATTTTATATTTCGTTTACATTCTTTCATTATCATTAATAACTGTCTTCATTTATTATTGGTTGGTTTGTTTGTATGGTGTTTTACGTCATTTTCAACACATGTAAGGTTATATATGACGGTCGATTTTTCGTGGTGGAGGCAGATCACCCACTTTACCTGGGTAAAACCAGTACTGTACACCTCCCGCCATCCGTAAGAATAGACACTTCCTCATTTACAAGTCGAGCTCCCAGTGGGATTCAACCCGCAGCGGTGAGAGGAGAGAAGTTGATTGGTATCCATCTACTGTATTCATAAATAACTATATTTGATATTAAGGTATAGGCGACTCGTTCATCGGTTTTAAAGAACTTTTCAGATATCTGTATGATCGTTCTAAATATCCACTGCAACTCGTTTCATGATGTTTGAACAAAGTGCAATTTGGTTCATATGTATTAAATAAGGCAGTAAGTATATTGCTCAATGGTTATTTTCCAGGTCGGGCGATGTGGCTACACATGGGACACAACTCCACCAATACCAGTAAACGTCGTCAAAAGAGTTGTTCGCCTTGGCGTGTACATGCCCCCTTGGAGAACCCCAGCAATCATGGTTGTCAACCTTCATCCCAAAATGTCCCTCACATCTGCACGTGACTTTGTATCACAGGTTCAGAACCACGTACCGCAGATGCAATACCACATGAAACACGGGTCCACAGTTCTGTGAAAATGCATCAAAACATACTGAAAGTTATTGTCGACAAAACGAGAACTACTTGATTTTCAGCTCCATTTTCAAGATCATGACCATAATATACGAGACAGAAAATTCAGATACAAAAAGTGAGTGATAAAGCAAACAAAATCATGTTTAAAAGATTGCATGCTGCATGCGTTTCATTTTTTCAAAATAAAAATGAACTATTGACACAAAACAAACAATAAGTTGGGTTTTTATGATGTAAACTCGTTTTAGGGAGATATTAGCAAATACGGACTTGAAAAAAAATAATATTACAAAGATTTCCCAGTGGAAACAGCATCTACACGACGTTGGTCTCGATGTTAACAGACAAATTAATACTGTCTAAGAACTGTTAATAGTGAGTACCCTATACAGTGGTGTTCAGACCCGTAGCCAGTCCTGAAATTTAACAGAGGCAAAGCCCTTTCTAGCGGGGTCTGAGGACATGTACCCCGGAAAAACTGTTGATTTCTACATGCGATTTCCTGTGTTTTAAGTTAGACAAATGTATTTGATATTCCATTAGAATTCCTATTTCAGTGTTTGGTACTTTCCCAAAATCCTGGTGTTTATACTATGCACCCTTACCATGTTATCATGCAATATACTGTATAAATCAATTGTACATAACGTGCGCCTATTGAAAGCATGCCATTGATATGGAATCTTAAGTTTTACCTTACCTTACGTGTTTCATACAAAGCTTGGACGAAAACTGAGCCCTGTACAAAGTTAATATTAACTTCGATAAACTATATGCATTAAAGGAACACACGGCAATCTATTCATCAAGCATTTTTGATTAATAGTTTTTGTTTTTGCTCGCCCTATGGCACTAGGTCATCAAGCATTGAAATTAGTGTCATATTTTATTTATCCAGTAGCATTTTGACTTTAAACCTGCTTGCATATAATTAAAATAGAATTTAGTGTCTCTTTTTTTTCTATCTTATTCTACCATATGTTTATCTATATTATTGGTGAAATATAATCAACAGTTAATACCCAAAAACAAATTGCTTTATATTAGTCTTATAATTAATATTAATAATTGAACAAATTTAAGTTATGTAGAAAAGCTAACAGGATGTCGTGAGTTTTTTTAAAGAAAAATCAAGATTGCCTTGTGTCCCTTTAATATTAAATCTGGTAAAATATTAACTTCATGCAGTTATAAATCATGTCTATATAACATTATAAATATATGGAGAAATAACTTAGCAAAATTCAGTTCTTATGACGTGTACATTTGTCAATACAATTTAAATGTTTATTAACACATGTTATGGATTATATCCAGCTTGAGAGCATTTACAGATTTAAAGTAGCAATCCTGCCAACAACAGTCCAATTATGTAAACATATGTACACCGTTTCCAAACCTACTGATGACGAGTTATATATATATAACTAACATGTTTTGAGAATGCAAACTCTATAGACACAATAGAAACAACTTAAACCATCCAGGCCGAACCCCAAAACTGGAGGGTTAAATTACGAGTTACCAGCTCATAATTCATTTTACGCATATCCAATCATAGTTATTTTAAGAACTCATGAATAAACCTATACTTTTAATCGGCACATATACATTATTATATGACCTGAACACCTGGGCAGAGTTTTAATAAAGTTTTTTAGTGTAAATTTTCCGTTATTTGGTGGTTAGTTTCTTTAAAGATGAACGAATGATGATTAAGTTGGTTACTAGTCCTATTATAAATGAATCAATGTAAGATACATGAATACGACATGTGTACATACATGCAATGTCTCTTTGCTTTGATTAAAAAAATAGTGTGCTGACCGGTGTTGGTTTGATGCAGAAGGTGTGCTAAAGTGCAGAAATGCAAGGAGTGTGCTTAAGTATTTGTTTAACGCAGTTTTATTTTTTAAAGGAATGAATAAGCTTACAAAGGCTGAATGTACCATGTCAAACGTTGCTAGAATATTTAGAGATTGTACATTTACAGACTCTTTGTCGAGCGTCAATACTCTGAACACTGAGCATCAACAAATGAAATACTCCTTTCAGAGTTGGTTTACACGTTTTATTTAATTTAGAAATATATTTAAATAGAAAACTATAGCAATATGGATGAGGATGAACATTTAAAGGGACACACGTGGAAAGGCAATCTTGAAGGCAGTTCTAAACGCACCACAACACGCCCGAGATGTAGTGTGGAAAGGTAATCTTGAAGGCAGTTCTAAACGCATCACAACACACCCGTGATGTAGTGTGGAAAAGTAATCTTGAAGGCAGTTCTAAACGCATCACAACACACCCGTGATGTAGTGTGGAAAGGCAATCTTGAAGGCAGTTCTAAACGCATCACAACATGCCCGAGATGTAGTGTGGAAAGGTAATCTTGAAGGCAGTTCTAAACGCATCACAACACACCCGTGATGTAGTGTGGAAAAGTAATCTTGAAGGCAGTTCTAAACGCATCACAACACACCCGTGATGTAGTGTGGAATGGCAATCTTGAAGGAAGTTCTAAACGCATCACAACACACCCGAACTGTAGTGTGGAAAGGCAATCTTGAAGGCAGTTCTAAACGTGTCACAACACACCCGTGATGTAGTGTGGAAAGGTAATCTTGAAGGCAGTTCTAAACGCATCACAACACGCCCGAACTGTAGTGTGGAAAGGCAATCTTGAAGGCAGTTCTAAACGTGTCACAACACACCCGTGATGTAGTGTGGAAAGGTAATCTTGAAGGCAGTTCTAAACGCATCACAACATGCCCGAGATGTAGTGTGGAAAGGCAATCTTGAAGGCAGTTCTAAACGCATCACAACACACCCTAGATGTAGTACTTCTTAGCTCTGGACAAACTAAGATGTTAAATGTCTTGTTATTGGCTTGCCTGATCCAGTATCAAGTGTTACTGGAAATGAGTTAAACACTCGCATAATTAAACACAAACAAAACAATTTCAGTTGCATTGTTGTTTTCAAATCCAAATGCTGTGTTCATTAAACACATGCTTTGCTAAAACATTCAATGTATTTCTTTAAGATGTCAAATGAAAGATTTTAGTTTTTAGAGCAATTTTAGTTATTTGTGGAAATCCTTTTGAAAAATGTATTGGTTAAGAACAAGCTTTGGGTTGATTTGAATTTACAAAACAACATTGAAAAATGAATTTGTGTTGGGTGACAATATCCAGAGACTGTTGTGTGTCCATTTAAAAACGACACTTCTTGTAAAACAGTAAGTTTTTAAGAGGTTATTTTAATGACATGAAAACCACTTTATCATTTAATATTATTTGTATATTATACACTGTATATAATATGTAGGTTTTTACATAGGAATATTTTTATGAGCTGGGGCACAACAACCAGTTAAGCAAATCAATAATTGGTGTTTCTAATGCTCACTACACCAAAACTTAAAGTGTTGAAGCACTTTCAAACATGGTTTATTTTAAAGGGCTTTGACAATTTTGAAAAAAAAAATGAAAGAATTATCAAAATGCCATGAAAAATAAAGGAGATATGATATACTGAAAATATGCAAAGAAACATAAATGGAGGCTGCCATTTTGGAACGATAACGTCATTGCCCCGTTTTGCCATAAATGACATATATTGAGAAAATGTCTTTTAAAGTAAAGAAAATCACTGCAAATGTAATAAGCATACAATGTACACATTTTACATCTGTATATTTATTTTTAATCAATTTGTAGTGATTTTCTTTGCTTTAAAATATGTTTTGTCAGTATGCCACATACCGGTATGGTAGCAAGACGCGATGACGTCATCGGTCCAAGATGGCCGTCTACATTTATTTTCTTCGCAAATATTCAATAGCTCCTTTATTTTTCATGGCATTTTGATAATTCTGTTTCTTAGAGCCTTTTAAATAAATTTTGTTTGAAAATAGTGCATCAACCCCTTTAACACAGTGAATTACTTGTTTTCCGAAGTTTAATGCATTTCCCCAGTATAATGAATAAGGTTTTAAACCACATGGGCATTCTTAAGCGATTTGTAGGCATTTTTAAACTTAAATAATCTAAGTCTATTTTCAGAAAGATGGGTTGGGGTGGGGGCATATAATTTGCCTTATTGAGAAAATGTCTTTTAAAGTAAAGAAAATCACTGCAAATGTAATAAGCATACGATGTACACATTTTACATCTGTATATTTATTTTTAATCAATTTGTAGTGATTTTCTTTGCTTTAAAATATGTTTTGTCAGTATGCCACACATGGTAGCAAGACGCGATGACGTCATCGGTCCAAGATGGCCGTCTACATTTATTTTCTTCGCAAATATTCAATAGCTCCTTTATTTTTCATGGCATTTTGATAATTCTGTTTCTTAGAGCCTTTTAAATAAATTTTGTTTGAAAATAGTGCATCAACCCCTTTAACATAGTGAATTACTTGTTTTCCGAAGTTTAATGCATTTCCCCAGTATAATGAATAAGGTTTTAAACCACATGAGCATTCTTAAGCGATTTGTAGGCATTTTTAAACTTAAATAATCTAAGTCTATTTTCAGAAAGATGGGTTGGGGTGGGGGCATATAATGTGCCTTATTGAGAAAATGTCTTTTAAAGTAAAGAAAATCACTGCAAATGTAATAAGCATACAATGTACACATTTTACATCTGTATATTTATTTTTAATCAATTTGTAGTGATTTTCTTTGCTTTAAAATATGTTTTGTCAGTATGCCACATATGGTAGCAAGACGCGATGATGTCATCGGTCCAAGATGGCCATCTACATTTATTTTCTTCGCAAATATTCAATAGCTCCTTTATTTTTCATGGCATTTTGATAATTCTGTTTCTTAGAGCCTTTTAAATAAATTTTGTTTGAAAATAGTGCATCAACCCCTTTAACACAGTGAATTACTTGTTTTCCGAAGTTTAATGCATTTCCCCAGTATAATGAATAAGGTTTTAAACCACATGGGCATTCTTAAGCGATTTGTAGGCATTTTTAAACTTAAATAATCTAAGTCTATTTTCAGAAAGATGGGTTGGGGTGGGGGCATATAATGTGCCTTAGCGTTTGAATGACCTGTGGAGATCATAATTATGTGAACTTGTATTGTTTATTTAGTTTGTACTCCATGGTTGTGTACAGGCTATTTTGAAAAGCTAAACAGCAATACCTATAACTGAGAATGTATATTTATGTGTATGTATTTAACTACATGTATATTTAATTTTTTACAATAAAGATTTTTGTATGCTTTCGTTTCAGTATTCTTGTTTTATTGCACCATGTATGCCATAACGGACAAGCTGTGAGATAATAAATAATTTCTCCCTTCCAAGTCACTTCAATATCCTTCTCAACCCGTACATAAAGCATTGATTTATGGTATTGATAAGCACAACTGTCGAAAATCTGCATAAAATATAAATCATCAATTGGTTTTTTGAAGAAAAAGAAGAACTGATATCCAAGTATTTTTTTTTTTTATTATAACCCCTGCACATGTACAAACAAGTACAATGTCTGTAAGTTGTTTACAATAAACATTTTAGTATTTCACCAAAATAATTATGCATGGATGTTATTTCATTACGATGTAAACACACCATGCAAAAAAACTTAAAGTATTGTATAAAAGCATGACAAAAACCTTCTGAGCTTAGCACATGACAAAAACTTTTCGAGTTTAGCACATGACAAAAACCTACCGAATTTAGCATGTGACAGAAATCTTCCGAGTTTAGCACATGACAAAAACTTTCTGAGTTTAGCACATGACAAAAACCTTCCGAGTTTAGCACATGACAAAAACTTTTCGAGTTTAGCACATGACAAAAACCTTCCGAATTTAGCATACGACAGAAATCTTCCGAGTTCAGCACATGATAAAAACCTTCTGAGTTTAGCACTTGACAGAAGCCTTCCGAGTTAGCGCATGACAGAAGCCTTCCGAGTTTAACAAGTTGGTTATTTAATCAGGACACTTTCAGATGCATCTTGTTTAAAGGAGATGCTTCTCTTTCACTTTGCTTATAGACACTGCATGAAACCAGTTTAAAGGAGGTGCATGAGGCATCTAAAACTTTAAGAATGCCATATCAATTAAAATATGGCATTCTAGTGTTCAGGCTTGTATTACTAAGCAAATTAATTTCCTTGTAAATATGTAGTAATTGTTTGGCTGATTCGTTCTGGTTAAGCCCTTTAAAATAAAAAAATATATCATTATTTGTTAATTCCAAGTCAGACCACTAGAACTCTACAAAAAGCCTCATGCACCCCCTTATTTGGAACATTACCCAGGTCTGTGGCAGCAAAACCATGCACCACTCTGCATGCCAAACCATTTACCAAGATATCAATCACAAATGCACTTACTAGCCGTCGTCGCTCACAACTGGTTTTCAGTTCGACACTCATCTCTATATACTTTACTAAGTAGTCTAGTACACTGACAAAGTTGTCCAAACACGAATGTTGTCTGTTTTAGCAAGATGTTTTTAATACAATTAAGTAATTTTGAGAAGAAGGATTTCAAAAATCTTCAACCTTGAACACAAACGCATAATTTTACTCCATCGTAAATGGAGTGCGTACTATAGTATTTGCAGCAACTCTGCAGTTCTGCAGGTAAGAAGGTTCTATGCCCATTCTCCATATTTTATTTTGATGTAAATGGAAGGACGGCCTGGCATGTTCATTCCTGTTAGGCGCCATATAACCTTTCATGTGTTGGTGCACCTTAAAACCCAATTCAGTTCAGTCCAGGTATGATAACACTTCCATCATCAGAGGCATTGAGAACCAGTTTCTATAGTAATGAGCCTGTTTTATATATAATACTTTCATATGCATCCTTAAATGACCCATTTTTGAAATACACTATTACTTATAACACATGTAATTGAAGTAGAAATACACAATAGTAATATACAGCCTCATGTGGTTGGCCTATGTACCAAAGATGGTGACAAGACGCATTTGCACACCAGCACAGATAGGATATATGGTGCCAGCAGGAATGAACATCAGATCCACCCTTCATCGACGAGATAATATAGTGCAGAAGGGGCCTAGAAACTTCACAACTGCAGCACATTTTTTTGTAAACACTAGTGTCACAACTTTGGTCACACACGAGCTAACAACATCACCATGGAGACCATACAGTATTGAAACAATGTTGCTACTTCCACAAGTGTTGTTCTTAAAAAAACGATTTCATAATAACCTCAAATCGGGTTAATCTCACTCTCCCCCTCCCACCGATTAATCTCACCTCCCTGCCCCACCCCACACACCGAACACCCTTAACCGCTTAACAGATTGGGTGAAATATGCAGAACTTTTATTTATTTTGACAAAACTACCCGGTATATCAAACAGTTTCCTTGCAATTATGTATACAAAGGGGTAATTATCGATTCTGTTACTGAAACAATATACATAGATGGCAGAAAGTTTGACCAAATGTACACCTGTCCAACTTCTTACATTGAAAATGCCATTAACCGCATAAGTAATTTTATTTAACACCTTTTACAAGATTTATAGTAAATGACAAGTATCCCATTCCTTAACAAGAGGTCAATGACCTTGAAGCTGTACTGATAGATTTTGATAGCTAGATCAGTATTCCTGTGAAGTTTCATAAACATCTGTCAAGTAGTTTCAGAGGAGTAGTCGCTACAAGTTGAAGTTTTTACTATATTACTCTAGGTAAACAAAGATGCCCACTGGCAGCCATGTTTAATATCGAATCAAAATAATTTTCGACAAGGATCAACATCTTGTCATGTTGATCATTTCAGAAAAAGTCCCATATCAATATCACTTACCGGTACAGTTTTCAAGAAGTAGTCGCTACAAACTTGTTTTTAAAAATCTATGTTTAGTCGTGGTGGCCATCTTGAATTTCCGGCCGACCTAAAATTGTGCTAGGATCAACTAGACATCAAGAGCAACATTCCTGTAAAGTTTCATGAAAATCCGCCAAGTAGTTTCAGAGGAGTAGTCGATACAAGTTTTTACTATATAACTCTATGTAAACAAAGATGGCCACTGGCAGCCATGTTTAAAGTCGAATCAAAACAATTTTTGACAAGGACCAACACCATGTCATGCTGATCATTTTAGAAAAAATCCCATATCAATATCACTTATAGCTTTCAAGAAGTAGTCGCTACAAACATTTATTTTAAAAATCTATTTTTAGCTTTGGCGGCCATCTTGGATTTCACATCAACATGAATTTTCGCTAGGATCAACTAGACTTCATGGGCAACATTTCTGTAAAGTTTCATGAATATCCATCCAGTTGTTTCAGAGGAGTAGTCGCTACAAATAAAAGTTTACGACAGACGGACGACGGAAGCCGCACCACGGCATAAGCTCTGCTGATCTCTGATCAGTCCAGCTAATAATATATTGGGAATGCCTTTTTTTAAAATTTATTTTTTATTTTTCACCCATCCATATGATGGCTCATTTATCGTTCCTGTTCAAGAGACGTGTTGTGGGTCGGGAACCATCCCACCGCACGCATTACAAATATTCATTATATAGTAAAATCTATAATAAGAATGCCAAATTTATCACAAAACTCTCAAAATATTAGTACTGTTGTGCATGGATTTCAAATCAACAAAATAATCTCTACTGACGACAAACAAGTGTTGCCAAAAAAACAACTGTGCTCTAAAGAAGATATGGTTTTTGCAAACATAAGTTTATACATTATTCTAACATCAACTGAATCTTTATTAAAGATCCAATCAGACAAACTGTCCAACAGACGACGCAACTATGCTCTAAAGAAGATATTGTTTCGCGAAAAAAGTTTAGACAGTATTTCAACATCAAGTGAAACTTTATTAAAGATCCATTCAGTAGAAACTGTCCAACAGACGATGAAAGACGATGCAACTGGACATCAGCTCTCAACAGTGCTAACATATTTCAAGTATAAACATAACAAAAGAGTATAAATGCAAGTTTTCTTTTAACAAAAGTAGAAATAAAGCGATGTTGAATGTATATTATGTAAATAACCAAGTGATTTCATGTTGACCCAGTTATTAGTCCAAGCTTTGTCAACATGAGATCACTTGATTAATAACTATTTTATTAACAAGCTGTACAATTCACGTAGTTTACGAGTTAATGATTGATTGATTGATTGAATTGGATTTTATAGTCGCACCAACAGCTAAGGTCATATGGCGACTTTCCAGCTTCCATTGGTGGAGGAAGACCCCAGGTGCCCCTCCGGGCAATTTTCGTGCACGGGCTGGCACCTGGATAGAACCGACGTTCCGCAAGCCGGCTGGATAGCTTCCTCACATAAAGATTCTAGGCCCCTGAGGGATCGAACCTACAGCGATTTCAAGTCAGAGACGTTAACCATTATAATGATAACATGACCATTATGAAGATTTCAGTATGTGTCAAATGAATTCCTAACTGGGCCAATACAAGCTGATCTGGGCCAATACAAGCTAAACTGGGCCAATACGAGCTGAACTAGGCCAATAGGTGATCAAGTTGAACTGGGCCAATATGTTGAGCTGGGCCAATACAAGCTGAACTGGGCCAATACAAGCTGAACTGGACCAATACAAGCTGAACTGTGTCAATGACCTGAACTGGTCCAATACAAGATAAACTGGGCCAATACAAGCTAAACTGTGTCAATATGACCTAATATGGGCCAATACAAGCTGAACTGGGCCAATACAAGATAAACTGGGCTAATATCGGATGAACTGGGCCAATACAAGCTGAGCTCATGGGTCAATATAAGTTGAACTGGGCCAATAAAAGATCAAATGTCCAATACAGATATTGCATGTTTTGGTCCAGTTAGGAAATCACTTGGCGCAGACTGATATCGTCATATAACATTAATAGCATCAACAATATTAAAGCATTTCTTGTGCTAGTTAGATATTGGAAAATACAATAATGATATCTAGTGTTGTCAGAATGAATCACAAAAACCGAGATAACTACCATCACCAGAAACATCCAGATGTGAATTTTACGTTTCTCATTGTGTGCCTTGTATGCATGCAGCCAACATATGTGTTGTCTATGAAAGAAAACGTGCAAACACAAACTGCTTATGAAAAGAAATGGCAGAACACATGTAAGTTTACATTTTGTGTCGTTTATTTTCTACTCTATTCATAGAATTAAAACCATTTAACAGTTGGTACGTACCAAGGGGTCAAAGTGAAACTATCCTAACATGTTTTTCATTTAAATTTAGTAACAATATATTCGCGTTCACCCCTCGATACGCAACATCTACATACGTGGCACACAAGTACATATTATACATTACAACTTACAAATATCACGGATATCCATTTGTATACATGCAACGAAATGTTTACCCCTCGGGTGTTTTTTCACATTTTTTTTTTTGTATTTTCTTTTCAATGTTTCTTTTATTTCTAATACCATGCATAACAAAAGAATGGCAACACACATTAATTTTCGGAGCAACAAAAACCAAAGTAATGACAAAATTGCACCAATTATCACATATTTCTGCATTTAGCACGTGGTGCACCACAAGGACAATGCACAACGAAAACAGAACAAGTTATCACATAGTTACACAGGAAAAATATTGATGTGAATTTCATGTTTCACGTGCCGGACATGTTTAGTTACATACATAGTTCTTATTATGGAGCTTGTTTTTTAAGAAAACTGTTTTATAAATGTGTAGTTGTAATAGCACAGATACACTTTTGATTACATATATGTAATTGTTGTAATGATTCGTACACTTTTGATTACACATCTGTAATTGTTGTAATGATTTGTACACTTTTGATTACATATGTAATTGTTGAAATGATTCGTACACTTTTGATTACACATATGTAATTTTTGTAATGATTCACACACTTTTGATTACACGTATGTAATTGTAATGATTCATACAATTTTGATTACACATTTGTAATTGTTGTAATGATTCGTACACTTTTGATTACACGTATGTAATTGTTGTAATGATTCATACACATTTGATAACACATAGTCGTTTCCTGCATTATCGCGGGGTATTTTGTTTATGTCAGCACAGGCCAATACAGAGCCACCTATCGTCAGTTCCAGTCGAGTAATTTTACTACGAATATCACGTTATCACTGAGTAACAAAATCATTAAAAATGTCGAGACTCCTGGTAAGTAAAAGCTATCATTATAAAATTCACGTGAAATCCATGCACAAGGCAATATTACCCCACCCCTTGTGCTGATCAACCCCTCTTAATATGTTATATAAAGCTTGAATACTTGTTTTCTATTTGTCAAAAGAATTGAATTGGGTTTTAAGGCGCACCAACACATGAAAAGGTTATATGGCGCCTAACAGGCATGAACATGCCAGGTTCACCCTCCATGTACATCGAGATAAAATATGGAAAATGGGCCTAGAACCTTCTCACCCTGAACTGCAGAGTTGCTGCAAATTCTATCGTAGAAACTCCATTTACGCTGGAGCCACGTTTATTGTTTTTCTGCCACTGCTCTTTTGATGCGATCGAGATAGCACCTGAAACAATTCAGGGATCATGATGAAGACCTTTAATGAACATGAACAAAAAAATGATGAAATGAACATGAATTTGGGGGGGATTCTACCCCTCTGCCTACCCCTCCAAAGGGATCTGCAGTGGCCCTATTCTTTGCCCCGTGACCAAACGGAGGCACCCGGGAACCATACGGGGCTTGTCAAAAGATCGACTGCTAATACATTATTATGAATGAAATTCCTTTGGCCATGTGACATCTGTCAAACGCACATACTTCCTGTCAAAAATAAGTGAGTGGGGTGATAAAGTGATTTCTCATAGAAAAATTGACTGGAACGGACGATAGGTGGCACTGTATTGTCGGTATTTGATGAAAGAAAAAGACATTATAAAATGTCTTAAATATAATTAAAATATGTTTAAAATGAATTACCTGTAATAACGTTTTAAACAATTCGAAAATAATCTTACATTGTGATTAAAATATACTATCAGAATATATTTAGTGATTTTATCGATATTCCTTACATACTGAACTCCTTTCAGGGCCTCGTTTATAAAAACGCCTTAAGGCAGTTATGTCCCCTGAATTAACTCTTTAACATTAGCTGCTGATAAAGTTCTAAGGATTGTGGAGAAAAAAACTTCTTATAAAAAAATATTTTGGTTGGAAGTCATAGTACCGCCGTAATACCAGATACCTTCCTACGTAATTATTGTAATTCACACACTTGATTACACACATGTAATTGTGTAATGATTCATACATACTTGTTTACACATATGTAATTGTGTACTAAATTCATACATACTTGATTACACATATGTAATTGTGTAATGATTCATACACATTTGACTACACAGATGTAACTGTGTAAATTATGATCTAAACTGCACGCTCTATTTATTAAGTTATATTTAAAAGCATACTGCATTTTCATTGTTCAAATTTTTCCTGTGTAATGAAAAAAAAGAAGAAGAAGACTAATGACTATGTTTTTAGCTGCATTTCTGTTTTCCAGCTGTCGGGGCAATATACAGTCCAAGTGAATGCTGTTTTTCATTTGCAAACCGAGAACAACATCCAAATGAACGCTGTTTTTTATTTGCAAACCGAGAACAACATCCAAATGAACGCTGTTTTTCATTTGCAAACCGAGAACAACATCCAAATGAATGCCGTTTTTCATTTGCAAACTGAGAACAACAGATTACACGGTACATAAAAATCTTACAAAAGTGTGATCTATACAATTCAATCAATGCCATTTTTTCAGCTGATACCAAATACATACAAAAAATATCATATATACAATTTTTGAATAATTGCCTTCTATACCATTTTATGGCGTTATATATATATTTTTTAAATATAGATTTTTTATCATGTATAATTAACAAAATTCATGAGGTTTATATACAAAACTCAAATATGTAAACTAAAATCAAAAAGCACAAACCTCTTTTTTTACTAAATTTAGCAAAATTATTTTGTTTTGTTTAAATATTTACATTTTTTTTCTTCATGCAGAAGACAATTCTTTAAATGGCTTCATAAAAGCCACATCTCTTATGTCTAATCAATATCAAGGTCAAACATGACTGCATTTGAGAACTGGAAGGCACAATCGGTCCTATGTTCATTCTTCGGATTCTTACGATCACTCTCGCTCCAGCTTAGCTCTGTTTCAACCTCACTCTTCTCTATATTCTTTTTCTGATTATCTCCCTTATCCTGCTCTTCCGTATCCCCTTCCACGCTTTCACGCACCTCGCTCTCCACTTTCACATTCTCTTTAAACTTAACGCCTTTCTTTCCCTGACTGCTTGACTCTTTACTGTCTCCCTCGATTGCACTCTGTATCCCTGACTTAGTTGTTTCTCCGGATGATTTGTTGGTTGCCGTAACTTCGGCGTTACTGAGATCATTTTCTGCACCATTTGCCATTTTTGCATCATTGCTGCTAGTTCTATCCACATCTTTCTGTGTGTTTTCATCTTTTATCACGAGACCTTTATCACTTACTGTACTAGATTTATCATCGTTCCCCTCATCATCTCCATCATCACTGTCATCACCAGTAGCTGCCATCTTCTTTCCTGCCATCTTACTTTTCACTTCCGAGACCAGCTTACTAGTCTTTTTTGCCTTTTCAGACCCATTTAATGACAATATCTCTTTTTCGTCAGCCTGTTTACTGACTTCACTTTCACTTCCACTTTTACTTGTTGGAACACTCTTAAGTTTCTCCTCTTGCTCTTCCTTTACTTCTGGAATAACACCAAAATCTCCTACCTTTTTACCTGTAAAACATTGTAAGACAAATATGAATTTAAAGAATAAAGCTATTTCCTTCAGGTACAAACTAGTTTCATCACTTTATGTACGTTCTAATATTAATTTAATTTTTTATCGAGTTGATGCATACGTGTCAGATGCATACATGTCAACTCTGCTGAATCATGAACAAATTAATCTAGTCTGACTTAAATGTGTGCAGGATAAGACAAAGTTGACACATGCATCAACTTCGCAACAAATAATTTAATTCTGATAACTACGGCAGAAGGGTGTTCCACGGAACACTTGTCGCCTGCCGTGTGCTTATTTCAGCAAGTACAATCTAACTATAAAGTTTGAAATCCTTCATGAATAATGGAGCAGTATTTTTTTTTTTTTAAGTGTTAATGTTTATGAAAAGGGGCATATATCGAGACATGCATTGGATAATTGATAAGGAAAAACTGTATAAAGTTTCATGACCATAGGTCAATATTTTGCCAAGTTATGAGCTAGGTTAGGCTGCAGGTTAGTTTTATGAAAAGGGCCATAACTCTGCTGAAATGAATGTCGGAGTTATTGGTCATGGATAACAATATTCTGTGTGGTAAAATGAATGTGTGTGTGAAGTTTCATGAGCATAGGTCAAATACTTTTCAAATTATGGCCAAGGTTAGGTTGCTGGTTAACGTGTGACGGACGACGACAAAGTGATCCCTTAGCGTCTGCCATGCTATGCAGGCAAGACCTAAAGGTATTTCAAGATTGACAAGCCCATTCCAAGCATGATTATAAATATTGTGACTATCACATAAAGAGTGCATGCATGTGTAAACATGTTGAAAAAAAGTTTATGTGTTAGGTTTCATCCAATGAAAAAATGTTTAAATACAGATATGCTGATTCATTGGTTGAATAATTACATGGATATTTCCAAATAAACCTGCTGGCAAAAAAGTTTCAACAAAGCATTTATTTCAATTCATCTAAAAGTGTTGCTCTGGAATACGCATAATTGTAGATTAGTTGTAATTGCACAGTAAACTGACCCCTGACCTTAAACAAATTTGGTGCATGACACATTGGCTTAAATGATACATCAAGGGCATCGACTACGCCATGCATGCGTCTCACTGCAACAAACCTTTGGCAGAAATTTAGTGAAAATCAGAATCTGTTTACTATCGCATAAACAAGTGAAAATTCTACAATTCACCTGATCAAGGGCAATAACTCCAAGACACACATTGGTTTTGCTCATCATCAAACTGAGATCTTATTGAAAAAAATCTACAAAGCATTTGGTGAAAATCCAAAATTGTTTAAGGACCTATTTGGCCATTGAAAAAGCATGGAAAGCTTTCTTTCTGTACGGCTAACATGCTACATGACCGATCAGCTCAGGTATATAAATTGAGGCCCAAGTCAATTTTTTTCTACAAAATGACAAACAGTATCATTATATTGAGCAGTATCAAGAGTATAGCAGTATATAATACTTTGTACTTTTACTTTTATGAAGAAAAAAACACAACACATTAACAGGTTAACCAACTTAACTGAACTAAATACAAACGTTGCTGATAATTCATTGTTTTTAGAACAAAAAGAAAACCAAAAACACAAGTAATGAAATACCTGCTTTTATGGTTTAGTATGTTGGCTTCATACAAAAGCTGTATTGGGATGGCCTCATCATTTGCAAAAAAAATCGAATAACACCATTGTCTCATGCAATTGTATGTCTGACAGTATGTACAGTTATCTATACAAATTCTCTCTCCCCCTAAATACAATAGGCTCAAAATAGGTCCTTAAGTTATTTTGATAATAACAAGAATGAGCTAACAAACAGACTGACGACAATGATGGTAAGGGCCATCACATATGCTTGTCTGTTTTCCTCAACAGTAGGGACGGATCACAGTGTTCTCCCCAGGAATTTCTCGAGGCATGTCGTTTTTATCAGAGAAAATATGCTTCAGAGTGTATCCTTGTAGCAGACCCCTATATGTATGGGTAGTTTGTCAGAAAGTCACTTGATCTATATAAACAAGAGGCCAGTGATTCTATATATTGTGTTTTAAACAGATTTAAGCTAAACAAAAATGAAATAATTACAATGTATTTCATGTATTTTCAAAATTAAGGCATGTTGCAAAGCATTTTGGCTGTGAAGGCATGTTAAATGCGACATGCCTTAGAAGCCTGGGGAGAACACTGGATCATAACAAAAATAAATATAGTTTTCAATGTTCTGTAAACATGGTAAAACTAGAACTGTCAGAAAAAACTAATACTCCACGTAATTTACTCCTCCCACCATCCGTAAGAATCAACACTTTCTCAGATGAGAAGTCGAGCTCCCAGTGGGATTCAAACCCTCAGCGGTGAGTGGCGAAAACGTTTTAGATGCAGTCAAAGGTGGTTGTGTACAATTTAGGTTTGATATTCAAGCCTTATGAAGTTATTGACTGGAAATTCAACATTATGTTTTTCTCTATTAATAAAGGGCAAATTAATGACCCCATAAAGCTGAAAACTGAGCAAGACCAGCAATTTTCAAAATAGCCATAATTAAGAATACCACAATAACTTCCTTTGCAGCAGGTGTAATTACCCACCCAAATACATGTCCCATACCTGTTTCTTCTATCTTCTCTGCCAGTTCATCATGAGCATGGTCGTCCTCACTGTGAGATTCGCTGCTATGCCGCATGTCATGTTCATCATCACAGCTGCTGCACTCTGACCCATTACTGTTGTGTCGCCGACGTGGACCCCCTTTCTGAATTTTCTCTTCCTTCTTTCTGTTTCGTCGACGTTTGCTTTTAAGCGCAACCTTCATGCTGCTTACAGAGGCGTTGGTCTTAAATGTGGTACTGTCCACGCGACTGCTGAAACTGACAGAGCGCCTGACTCCATCACTGCTGCTACCTTCCCTGGGGCTTTCACCACTCGGGCTATCACCACTACTTATGCTACAACACACAGAATGAATTTATACTATAGAAAACATATTCTTTCTTTACGATCACAAGGACCAAAATTGCTAAAGAAATTTTGAAAGAATAATATTCTAAAACAATAATTCATGTTAAAAATGTGGACCCCTAACTTGAATTCAATCTATGTCTAGGGACTGGAGTACAGGCATCAATCCAAATACAACCATAATAATATTTTCATTTACATATTTAATGTGCATATATGCCATAAACTAGGCCCCATGTTCCTTTGTCCAGTTTAATTATTGTTTATTAAATAGTTTCATCTAGAAAGCTAAAATTTCATGGCTAATTTGGAAATGATACATCATTCAAACTTGTGAGCACAACGGTCTGGAAACATTTAGGATGGACCGACACATACAGTTGGAGCCCCTTCCTAGTCCCCCTATTGCCCTTCACATGACGGGCTAAACAAATGACAGGATGACACTGAGGTTTTGGAGGACCTCAATAACATTATGCTTGACAGTGACGAGCAAAATTTAATATTGGTGAACAAAAAAGGTCAAAAGCGAAAAAGCCAGCGGGACTTTCTACGTCCAAAATATAATTATCTTTTGTGTTTTCAAGAGCATGCTTTCAGTATCTTAGTAGCATATTATTTTATGATTACAGCTTTATTGAAAGTAGATTTTACCCTCGTGTATAAATTATATAAAGGTCAGTATATATATGACATAGTTTAACTCGTCAACAATATGAAATAAACCATTAAAGCACATATACGTGTATATACAGTGCTGTTCTAAAACACTGTACAGAAATACTCTTTTCATGTAATTATTTGTTTCCTTCATTTTTTTTGCAGTTTTATAATATATAATTATTATAATTGTAACTGCTATCATTCACTACACTGCTTCCATTGTTTTTTCATTGAATTGAATTGGGGTGCACCAAAACATGAAAGGTTATATGGCGCCTAACAGGAATGAACATGCCAGGCTCATCCTCCTAAAATATGAAGAACGGGCCTAGAACCTTCTCACCGTGAACTGCAGAGTTGATGCAAATTCTACTGTAGACACTCCATTTATGCTGGAGCCACGTTATAGTTTTTCTGCCACTGCTCTAGTGATATGAACGAGATGGCACCTGAAACAATGCAGGGGTCATGATGACCTTTAATGAGCATGAACAAAAAATAAAATGAACATGAATTGGGGGGGGGGGGGGGGGGGGGGGGTCTACCCCTCTGCCTTTCCCTCTTACGGGACCTGCAGTGGCCCTATTCTTTGCCCCGTAACCAAACGGGCCCTATTCTTTGCCCCGTAACCAAACGGGGCCCCCGGAACCACATGTAAATATTTGTATCCTCACAGGCTTTTAAGGCTATTGGAGTACTCAACAGTACTAGAGAATTATCTATCTATACACACCTTGACCGATCTTCACTCGACTCCGACATGGACCTCTGTTTGAGGATTCCCTGAAGGTTGGTAGGACTCGGTGTGGAGTGGACAACCTCTATATCGGCCGAGTTCGGACACTCATAATCACTCAGGTCCTCGTCTTCCTCCTCACTAATACTGGAGTTGGCCTTCTGTAAACATATAGAGGATCTTACATGAGTGACTGTGTATTACTGATTTTAATAAACAAGTTGGATAAAATGATAGGATATGAGGCTCTGCCGGGTATCCTATCTTTTTATCCAACGAGTTTCAATAATAGTCACGAAGTTTATCACATAACACACCTACGACGTGATAGTTTCACTTTAATGTTGTCAATATAGCTTGTATGCGGCGGCAATTTGTAAGAGAAATCATGACGTCGTTTTGTTGTTTACATGGTGTCATTACGTAATGCGGCTGTAAATTCGTTCGCCCTACAAATAATGCGACACCTTAAACCAAATTTAACGTTACTAACATGCATTTTAAGAAGTAAGAATTCAAATACTGATAAATAGGTAAGGTGTCTGAACGTATCGTATGATATACCATGCAAACAAATGTGATTAAATGTTTTACTGTATACAAACAGTGATTCGGCCCTCAATGGCATCTGTAATACTCTGTTGTATTATGAGAAATAAGTCATGGCTTTATTACACTGCCAGAAGCCATGTTATGTGAACACTGTTTGAGCACTGTTCCACTTCTCCCTGTTCTCTCATTGGGTGGCACATCAGACATTTGAGCACTGTTCCACACTTCTCCCTGTTCCCTCATTGACCCAGGCTCATCTGATGTTTGGTGACTGTTCCACTTCTTCCTGTTCCCTCATCGGGTGGCACATATTCATCATCCTTACTTGACTGGTAGGCTGTAAGTCTTCAGTACATTGTCTTAGAACTTCCTTTTATTTACCTCCATCTTTTCTTCCCATGGTATAGTCATGATCTTCATACAGACATAATGTCAGCCAAGAACCCCGAGATGGCAAAATCAGGTGAGAATTTCAACAGTGGCAAGCAGCTCACTTGTCTAGTCTTATTATGCTGGTCTCTTCACCCGCCCAAGTTGATAAAAGTCCTTTCCTCTTGATGTTCTTCTTCTTTCTTACTACTTTCAGTAAAGAAAGAAAGATCATATTAGTGCCAATTATTTTTTTCAGTGTCCCCTATGCAGTCTGTCATAGATCTTCAAAGATGCAACTACATACACTTGATGTGAACTTAGGCCAGTTGTTTCTGTGTTGTTTTTTTGTTCTCAGACTTTTTTCTTCCATTCTGATAGAAATTTGTCGGAGGAAAATCAAAATCTCTGACCTTATGATGGTACCCATCATGGATTTGCAGGAAGTTGAGTTTGAATTTTAGACCACTACAAATTTGAAGTGACTTTACTGAAAGCTTCTTCTTCTTCTTCTTTCTTCTTCTTCCTTCTTCCTTCTTTTTTCTTATATATTTACATTAATTTTTAATTACTGCTTCATGTCTTCATCAGTTTTTGCGCACAATATGACCTTTGGGCAACAGTCAGTGGCTTATTGGTAACGCTTCCAGTATATGCCGTCTCACAGGGCTGTGGCTTTGAGCAAGCTGGTTCCTCCTTTCACTTTAACACCAGTGAGTACCAGGTCCAGCATTACAACAATTATTTGGCACAGTCTGTATTTGTTAGTCTACAGAACATTTAACAGCTGAAAACAATTAAATGAGCAAATGAAAACTGTCATGTTTATAAAATGTTAATCTTACACATTTCATTGCATATTTTACATGAAAACATAGTCAAATCTGTATTGAGAGACCACTAAATGGAAGAGAACAAATGGTTTCTTATCACAGGTGGTCTCTTATACATTTGTTTTTAAATTTTAAAACAAAACAATGGGGAACTGAGACAGGAGTCTCTTAAAGCAGATGGTCTCTTTAATAGAGGTCTCATGAGAAGTAAAAGGAATGCAGAACATTTGCTTGAACAACACGACAGCAAGGCAACAGATTTTGTATTTTACTATACATTACGTAAGTGAACAATTATGCACCTTCAATTATTTTGTCAGAGCAGTGTGTGTATAATCAAATAAAACATATGTTGGCAACTGTGAACAATGAGTATTTATCATAAACATAATGTTATTGCCCCTTTTTTTTTATACAGCAAATGCATGAACTAGTGCCTGTATGTGTGTAGTTCTAAGGTTTATAGTCCCCCACCTTTTAACCAATAGGACGTCCTAAAGGTATAGGTACAAAAGGATTCCATGCGACTGGTGAGGCCCTCAGAGGGGGGACCTTCTTCCCTTGATGCTTTAAAGTAAAGACAATTATTCCTCAGATTCCCAAACAATTTTTTTTCTTTTATGACACTGTTCCCTAGATCACTAAAATTTGGCCTTCGATAACGGGATCTCAAGTAATTGCCAATGTTCCCCAGATCAACAAAGCCCCTGGCAGGGCTTCACTGATGAACTAATGTGCTTCATTGTTCCTTAGATCCCAAAAATAATAAAACATGTTCCCCAGATCCCTAAATCCTCTGGGAGGGCCTCACTGATGCAATAGGGATTGTAAGTACTTCATTGTTCCCCAAATTCCTTAATAATTTTCTATGTTCCCCAGATCCTCAAACCCACTGGGAGGGTCTCACTGATGCAATAGGGATTGTAAATACTTCATTGTTCCCCAAATTCCTTAATAATTTTCTATGTTCCCCAGATCCTCAAACCCACTGATGCAATAGGGATTGTAAGTACTTCATTGTTCCCCAAATTCCTTAATAATTTTCTATGTTCCCCAGATCCTCAAACCCACTGGGAGGGTCTCACTGATGCAATAGGGATTGTAAGTACTTCATTGTTCCCCAAATTCCTTAATAATTTTCTATGTTCCCCAGATCCTCAAACCCACCGGAAGGGTCTCACTGATGCAATAGGGATTGTAAGTACTTCATTGTTCCCCAAATTCCTTAATAATTGTCTATGTTCCCCAGATCCACAAACCCACTGGGAGCGTCTCACTGATGCAATAGGGATTCTAAGTACTTCATTGTTCCCCAAATTCCTTAATAATTGTCTATGTTCCCCAGATCCACAAACCCACTGGGAGCGTCTCACTGATGCAATAGGGATTGTAAGTACTTCATTGTTCCCCAAATTCCTTAATAATTGTCTATGTTCCCCAGATACACAAACCCACTGGGAGGGTCTCACTGATGCAATAGGGATTGTAAGTACTTCATTGTTCCCCAAATTCCTTAATAATTGTCTATGTTCCCCAGATCCACAAACCCACTGGGAGCGTCTCACTGATGCAATAGGGATTGTAAGTACTTCATTGTTCCCCAAATTCCTTAATAATTGTCTATGTTCCCCAGATACACAAACCCACTGGGAGGGTCTCACTGATGCAATAGGGATTGTAAGTACTTCATTGTTCCCCAAATTCCTTAATAATTGTCTATGTTCCCCAGATACACAAACCCACTGGGAGGGTCTCACTGATGCAATAGGGATTGTAAGTACTTCATTGTTCCCCAAATTCCTTAATAATTGTCTATGTTCCCCAGATACACAAACCCACTGGGAGGGTCTCACTGATGCAATAGGGATTGTAAGTACTTCATTGTTCATCAAATTCCTTAATAATTGTCTATGTTCCCCAGATCCACAAACCCACTGGGAGCGTCTCATTGATGCAATAGGGATTGTAAGTACTTCATTGTTCCCCAAATTCCTTAATAATTGTCTATGTTCCCCAGATACACAAACCCACTGGGAGGGTCTCACTGATGCAATAGGGATTGTAAGTACTTCATTGTTCCCCAAATTCCTTAATAATTGTCTATGTTCCCCAGATCCACAAACCCACTGGGAGCGTCTCACTGATGCAATAGGGATTGTAAGTACTTCATTGTTCCCCAAATTCCTTAATAATTGTCTATGTTCCCCAGATACACAAACCCACTGGGAGGGTCTCACTGATGCAATAGGGATTGTAAGTACTTCATTGTTCCCCAAATTCCTTACATAATTTTCTATGTTCCCCAGATCCACAAACCCACTGCGCGTGTCTCACTGACACAATAGGAACTGTAAGTGCTTCATTTTAGCACTTTGGTTTACGATGAGAGAATATCTGTGTATGTATGCAGCAGCTGAGGCACTGTTATTGCCGAAATTTAAATCGTTACAGTCCCAGGTTTTATGATTCAGGAAAATTACAGCAATAGTGTCTCAACAGGGTTCTCCAAGACCTTTCTTGTGCTAGGGCACTGCACTAAAAAAAAGTCTTTCTCCTGCGCTTTTATTTTGGGCAAAGTTCAGTTAATAAGCTTTAAAAGGATTACGTATGCATGTATGAGCTTTAACATCGCTTTTAAAAATCTTTCTTTCATATCACGACAGTGTCTACTAGTAACAATGAGCTCTGTGCTCAACTTTATAGTGTTGCCACACTGAATACGGGGCCGTAGACACAAGACATGGTATTCCACCCGGTTACAGTCAATGTTCCCGATTGAGCATGGAATTACATTGATTGCGTCAATGGATGTTTGCCGCGTCAGACATATAAACAACCGATGACGCCGTCAAATAAAAAGGAAGTACTCAGTGAATTGAAACTAGTTGACACCTCCCACTCACCTACAAGTCTCACGTGACAAAAATCGATATCATAACACTGAGTACAATTCACCTTTACGCTATTATATAGATGCTGTGGATTGTGAAAATAACTTCAGGCTTCCACAGCAGTGATGGAACTTACTACTTTCAAAATAGCATATTCAAGGTATATCTCTCAAGCAATTCTACTGTAATGCTGGCTGGTTTATATGCCTAAAGCACATCTCCGCCGGATTCAAATCGAGATTTATTTTCACACAAGTTTGTGTTTACATTCAGCCAGCTAGGAAGGGGGCAGAGTCGAGTACACGATGACTGCGTCAGTATGAACGTAATTCCATGCTCGATTGTGAGCGGCTGTATATTATACAAACACTGGGCCGACCAGTCCTGAAACTATGCTTTATATGCTAAACGTCAAGAAAGGGAGCAACTAGTACCATTTTTATGAAGTCTTTGATGTTACCCCGTAGGGGACTGAATGTAGTCTTAAGGACTTGTGACTTTATTAAACAATCTCTGGATGAGAGGTAACAATAATCTATATATCTTGTTCTGCATTAATGACTTCAGCACAGAAAGGTATTACAATCAATAAATATATACATATGTTGCACATACGTCGACATCTGAATTAACATTATCCAATAATTCGATAAAATGACTAAACCAGGTAAATGGCTTTCCTTGATGTAATAGCTGATTATTTCTAACTGAATATACTGCATTTCCCCTACTACAACCCGCCCGTATCACCCCAACAACCACCTTTAAAAGAAACCAGAGCTGTCGATGACAGCACACCCGACTTTTTTCGAGGTATTGTCTATTAATTGGGCAACTAAGTTGAAAAAGGGCATGATTATGTAAAATGTATAACAGAGTTACGGTACTTGTTTGTACGAGTTCCTTTTATGATAGTGAATACATGTAAAGTTTCTGTCAGGCAGTTTCTGAGATATGAGCTTACCGAAAAAGAAATTTATTTTAAGTTTAAAAAGGGCCATATAACTTTGTCAAAATTGGTTGCATGCCAAAATACAATACTCTGATCTTTTGTATCCAAAAAAAGAAATCATAGTTAATAAATGTTCCACCCTTTTTTATAACCCGAATAAAAAAAAGTTTTGTTTTTTTTCAATTTTATATTAAAGTAAGAGTGTCACCTTGGCATTTTCCATAGTGCCCAGGTGCTACTATTAGAGGAAATACAGTATTTTATTTTAAGAAGCAAACAAATGCTCTTGTAATGTCTGAAATAATTTCTGTGGAGAACATGAACTCAGCAAAATCCCTGCATGGAAGTTGCAATATTTAGCAGCCAACAGTTCCTTACCCTGATATTGATGGTGAGTTTTTTGTGGTTCATCTCAGCAACATGAACACTGGCAGCATCCGCCGTCTGTTCGTCTGTCTGTCCCATCTTCTCACCGTCAGATCTCAGTTGCTCTAACTGGTTGCTCAAATTGTCAGTAGTCAGGAACAGTTTCTCCTGGAATACACAAACAATGCAAACATTACAGTAATCAGAAACATTTTCTCCTGAAATAAACACGCTCTTGAAATATAAAAACATGTCAATAGTCAGGGACAGTTACTTCTGAAATTAAAAATGCAATTCAAACATGTCAGTAGTCAGGAATAGAACTTTACTCTCGAAATACACAAACACAAGGTAATTGTTAATAGGAACAGTTTCTCCTGAAATACACAAACATGTCAGTAGTCCGGAACAGTTTCTCCTAGCACACACAAACAGCAAACATGTCAGTAGTCAGGAACAGTTTCTCCTGGAATAAACAAGCCTAGGTGGCAGTATAGTCAGGAAGTTTCTCCTGAAATACACAAACATGTCAATAGTCAGGGACAGTTTCTTCTGAAATTACACACGGTATTCAAACATGTCAGTGGTCAGGAACAGTTACTCACAAAATACACAAACACAAACAAAGTAAACACAGGGTTCTCCACAGGCCATTTAAGCATAGCGGAGCCGCTGCGCTTGACTTCCAAAATCTTACATCCCGCGGTGCCTAAACTGCGCCGCTATGCTTAAAAACCAGAGCGCGGTGCTTTGATCTGAAGGCAAACACCGCCTTTAAAAATCCTTATGCGCACCGTACACAAATTCATAAACTCGCGTCAAACAATACACACAAGTAACACGTGACTGATCTATGCAGTATGCAGAACGTGCGATAACACGCTGTGTGATTAGTGGATTGTTGACAACAAATTGCAATTATCACGAGTTGATTGGATTATGTCGGGTTGTTGTGGATTAATCAGTAATTGGGAGATAATTGGGATGGGAGAATGTAACTTAAAGCAGTTGAACTGGAAAGTTTGTTAATATTGGCAGTTTGTGTATCGGCTCACGTGTATTGTTCAAGACGGAAATGAAAGATGTGATGTGCAAGAGTTTGTTTGTTTTGCGCAAGTAAGTATAATTGTTTTGATTGTCATTTGATTTAAGTTTGTGCGTTAATAAATAAAATAAATAGCAATTTTGGGATAATATCTGGTCATTTGAAAAAAGAAAAGAAGAAATGAAGGTAGTTTATTTATCTGTTTACTTCAAAGCTTGTCAATATTTTGAAAACAAAAATACTAGAAATTACTTACAAAATAAAACAAAAATAATTCAGTTATTACTATTATTAAGCGTGTTGGTCTATTATATATTTATAATATATGAAATTATTTATATATATTTCTTCAGACCTTGGCCCGCCACTTTAACCAGGATGAAGATTAAATGATGATCGAGTGGAGACAAGTGAGGGAGGTTACAAAGAATGACAGAGAGCTACAGGAGTCTCACCCCAACTTGTACAATATTGCAGCTGTTGGTCTGCTTCTTCCAACATCAACAGCAGATTGAATTAAGACAGCACAGGTCAACTCTGTGTAACAGAGTTCTCAATGCACTGCTGGCAGTAACAATGCAGGGCCCACCTCCATCAGTTTGAATATGACAGGGCAGTGGAAGAATGGCACATGGCCAGACCAAGAAGGTCAAGCATCTGAAAAGGAACTGCTAGCTAATATGTACGAGTCAAGACATTGAATGGGCTAACATGTGTTGGATTTATTTGAGTGCTAAGGTTATATTTTTTAAGTATTATCAAATGTGCTGTTTTATTTCCAAGGATGAATATTGTGTAGTTGATGGTATTATATGTGTGCATGATGTGTTGATGTATATGTTGTATTATTGTGTATAAACTTATAATAAATCTTTGTATGTTTTCTTCTTCATCGTGTATTAAAACATGGATTATTTATTATTGTTTATTGTATGTATTTCAGATGCTGCATGTTGTGTTGATGTGTGTTGTATTATTGTGTATGTATTATTGTGTATGAACTTATTTTAGTTAATATTTTTATGAGTTTTTTTTTTTAAATAAAAGTCTTACAACATGGATTATTTATTATATTGTTTATTATCATAAATATATAATTATATATGGCTTCCTACCATCACTTATATCACACAAAAGAGTGCCTCACCGTCAATACAGGCAGTTACTAAAAGCCAAAAAAATCGAACACAGGAGGGGGTTTCCCCCTCCCGTACCCTCCCCCAGCACGCGCTAAATGCCACTATGCTTGAAAATAATCCTGTGGAGAACCCTGAAACATGTCAATAGTCAGGGACAGTTTCTTCTGAAATTACACAAGCAATTCAAACATACACCTCCGTAGTCAGAAACACTTACTCTCAAAATACACAAATACAAACAATGTAAACATGTCAATAGTCAGGGACAGTTTCTTCTGAAATTACGCAAGCAATTCAACATGTCCGTAGTCGGAAATAGTTACTCTCAAAAATAAAATACACAAACACAAACAATGTAAAAATGTCAATAATTATCAGGAACAGTTTCTCATGAAATACACAAACATGCCAGTAGTCAGGAACAGTTTCTCATGAAATACACAAACATGTCAGTAGTCAGGAACAGTTTCTCATGAAAGACACAAACATGTTAGTAGTCTGGAACAGTTTCTCACGAAATACACATACATGTCAGTAGTCAGGAACAGTTTCTCATGAAATACACAAACACGTTAGTAGTCAAGAACAGTTTCTCTTGAAATACACATACATGTCAGTAGTCAGGAACAGTTTCTCACGAAATACACAAACATGTCAGTAGACAGGAACAGTTTCTCATGAAATACACAAACATGTCCATGGTTCATACAGACTTTTCAAACCTTAAGGGCCTTTTTAGGGCCTTTTTAGGGACATTTTCGCTAAATTTAGGGCCTCAATATTTATAGCATAATTATGCGTTTGACTAAAATTCCTGCTTACTGCTACAGTAAAACCCCTCTGAAGTGACCACTACAAGAAGATAGGTGGCAGCTTAATGCAGCATGATAGTATTGTAGAAAGCTCCTCTAATAGCTTTCTGCAAACTATAGTGCTGCATTAAGCAGTCACCTGTAAAATAAAACACTAAATGTGTATATTGTAAGCGGTTGCATTAGCTGGGTTTTACTGTATTTATAGCCAATAAACCTGGACCTACCTAAGATTAAACAGTTTTCAGCTCTGTGGCCTTGTCACCTAAGATAAAACAGTTTTCAGCTCTGTGACCTTGTCACTGATCTTACTCTCCAGCTGAGTACACAGCAAACTTTTCTCTTTTGACTATTCCCTGAGAGCATTGGATTTGGCTATATGTGAAAAATTACTCTCCTTTTCTGCTTTCATAGCAAACTCATCAGCGGCTTTATTGAGGGAGTATTGGAAAAGTAAGAGTTTAGCCCAAAAAAAAAATGTTTTTTTTTTTAATTATACCCCACCCACTCCACCAAATATTGGCCGCGATTTTTCAAAAACGGCCGTGCAAAAATGGCTGCACGGTTGGCTCAGTCGTTGGCTCGCTAATAACTTCCCCTCTGAAATATAACCGAGTATGAATCAAACTGAGGGGAGACTCCTTAGTTTCGAATGAATGTCCATGGGGAATTTCTTATAAAATAGAAATCTAAGAGATTAAAAGCCATGTACAGGCTAGACAATAAAAAAGAAATCCACAAATGCGGTGTTTTTGACTTAGTATGACATAATAGTTAATTTTGATATAAACTTTTTGTACTATGACCCGCATGTAGCCTGTAAACAGAAAATCGTAAATGGTGGCTATGTTGTAAATGATAGCTTTTTTTATCACTTCCTGCAATTCTTGAGTCGACATCAGATTACGGAAAAAAAAGCCGGTTAAGGTATGTAGAAATAGCATTTTTATGACAATTTGGAGTGTTTGTCATTCAATTATGGATGTTATATCTCAAATAAGGGACAGGTATATGCTGTCGTTTGTCTATAAATGTCATGTTTATACTGTTTTGAGTGCTGAGTGGGTGGGGTAAATGAAGTTGTATTTGTAGGTAGAGAAACTGATTTTGATGCTTTCTAGCATGTATTTGCAGGCGCGTAGCCAGGCATACGCTCGTACGCCCGGGCGTACGCCTCTTGGAAAAATATGAGAAAACATAGTGCACTAAAATGCAATAAAAACTGAAGCCTGACTAGGTTGAGACCCATCATTAGAAATTTATAAACATATAAATATCAAAGTTATCAAAACAGATGCCATAAAATGGAAATTTCAATCTAAGATATTCATTTATCGCAACTACATAATTTATTTGACAATCAATAAAAGGCATCATTTTCAGCCCAAAATCGTCAAAAGCAACGTGCGGACGCTTAGGGCTTAGCCCTCCAGACCCCCCCCCCCCCCCCCCACACCAACCGCCCCTTGGACCCCAATATACGCCATATCCTACAAAACGGCCTAGCTACGCCCCTGCTTTGCTATATTTTGAGAGGAAATTTTATAACCTTTCAGGAACAATGAATGCATGTTTGTTAGTTTTGAAAAATAGAATTCAAGTTATTTAGCGTAATTAGTGTACATGTCTGAAACTAGTCTGAATTTCAAAGAAAACTGTAGATTCCGACCTGAGTACGATGTACAATAGTACAAATCTAATTTCGTAGGAGTTGTCGTTCTTGAATTCATTCTATTTTTAGAAATTTCGTAGGAGTTGTCGTTCTTGAATTCATTCTATTTTAAGAAGCAACAACACCTTGACAGCCCAAATAATGTGCGAAATGAAATTTAGGGCCACCAAAACTAATTTTTAGGGCCGTATAGAGTAAATTTAGGGACTTTTTAGGGCCTGACATGCAATTTAGGGCCTTTTCAAGCAACTCATCAAAATTTAGACCTGCCTTTTCAAGTCTGTGCGAACCATGATTGTCAGTAGTCAGGAACAGTTTCTCATAAAATACACAAACATGTTAGTAGTCTGAGGAACAGTTTCTCACGAAATACACATACATGTCAGTAGTCAGGAACAGTTTCTCACGAAATACACATGCATGTCAGTAGTCCGGAACAGTTTCTCATAAAATACACAAACATGTTAGTAGTCTGAGGAACAGTTTCTCACGAAATACACATACATGTCAGTAGTCAGGAACAGTTTCTCACGAAATACACATACATGTCAGTAGTCAGGAACAGTTTCTCAGGAAATACACATACATGTCAGTAGTCAGGAACAGTTTCTCACGAAATACATAAACATGTCAGTAATCAGGAAAAACATATGCAATGCAAACATTCCAGTTAACTCTTTATATAAAACCAAAGAAAACAACTGAAGACAAAGTACGTCATTGATCACCATCAGTAATTCTTCCTGGAAAATAGTAAACATCAGATTGACATCTTGCCCAAACTACTGTTAGTAGATAGACATACCACCTGATTGTATCACAAATGAAATGCTTTGTTTTATGCATCAATGCATCATTCTGTAAGGCAGCTAAAAATATGTTTTAAACAAAATGACGTTACATTCCAATAACAATATACATGTACACCCTCCCCCTCCCCTCTCTTCACACATGTCATAATCAAGAAACACTACTAAATTATACTTGTAATCAAGAAACACTACTGAATTATACTTGTAATCAAGAAACACTACTAAATTATACTTGTATTGTAATCAAGAAACACTTCTAAATTATACTTGTAATCAAGAAACACTACTAAATTATACTTGTATTGTAATCAAGAAACACTACTAAATTATACTTGTAATCAAGAAACACTACTAAATTATACTTATACTTGTAATCAAGAAACACTACGAAATTATACTTGTAATCATACCTTCTGACGAGAAACACTAATTAATTAATATACTCGAGGACTTGAAAAATGCCTGATGTACATGTAAATAGTCTCATAGTTCTTACATGCAACGTTTTAAACTAATGTCACAATAGCCCATCGTATATCGCCTATTCAAAACCTCAAAACCGGTTTTCCAAAAACGTTGACTAGTGAGTTTTATTTGATATAAGTGAAAATGAAATGATTTATACTCACAACTGATTTTGAAACTATGGTATAATCCTTGTTTATTTTCAGTGAGGCGTTTTTAAAGTCCTTGAGTATAGTTTATAATCATATCTACTGACAAGAAACGCTACTTAATAATAAGTGCATGTACTATTTAGGAAGTCAAGCATGCACTGGGTAAGGATTTACATCATACCGGTAATTTAAGGATAGGCAAATGTTGCAACTAAAATAGATCCAGATCATTTCAAGTGTTGTACGACTTTAATCTAAAAATAAATCCATGCAGGGCCTTTTTTTTAGGGGGTCCCAAAGGGGGGATGTGTTCACGTGATCACGTAAAATAAAAACAAGGATCACGTCTTCACGTGAAAATAGCAGAACTTTCACATTTCACGTTAAATGTGGATGAGCAGACGTGAAGCGCTATAGGCTCGAGCTTCTCTAGTACAATGTGTGGGTTGCAACAACAACAAAAAAACAACAAAACAAAACCACACACAATCACACACAAACTTGAGCCGTCAGATGTATTCTGAGGCTTTCAAATTGACCCCATTAACAAAAATACAAACAATAAACTCAAACGGAGGAATAGCTTCTGCCATGAACTCCATAAACAAGCAGATACGATTCTCGCGCGCTATTAGATCTGCGCGCACCTAGCGGTATTATGTTGTACTACCGAGACCATCATACAAATAGTAATAGATTTGGAATCCAGTCAAGGGAGACCACTTTTGTCAGCAAACTGTATTAGACTAGTTCCAGGCCAACCAGTGCTACTTGTAATGTAGTGAGCTATGTCAGTGAAACTGTCGGCATACCACCAGTCTATACTGCCTATACTGTATCTGATACACGACTCGGCCGATTGTAGTGTCCCCGGGGATTCCCTGTGACAGATGTTCGCGCAAGTACGAAAGTTCAGGTCTTGGGGGAGGCTCGGGGGGGAGGAGGGACACTAAAAAGGACTAAAAACTCATGTTTCACGTCACCATATCACGCGATCACGTTTTACCAAGACCAAAATCACGGATCACGCCGATATAATTTTCACGCAATCAGGCAAAATATTGTTTGTTTCACGTGTCATGTTTTTAAAAACACCCCGATCACGTTTTCACGCAAAACCCCTTTGGGACCCACTTTTTAGCCTTTTGCAGATGTAACAGAGAGGCCTGTGAAAGGCCTCCCCCATTTGAAAAATTAACTTAAAATTCCCCAAATGTGACAGAAATCTTTCCCAATCAGAAGGCAGCAGTTTCTAAGAATTTGAGGAAAAACCTAAATTCTGCAGTATGTTTTTCTTTGTTAAGTCTGTGACTTTTGACTGACAAGTCTGTAATTACCCTATAATAAATAATGGATGAAAATATAAATAAAGCATAGTTTTTTCATATAGACTCAATTGATGAAATCTTACATCTTTAGTGATAACTATGCACATTTGTTTGTCTTTACCAATATGGACAGGCCTGGGATTCTTCACATTTTTTTGAGAAAAAAGCCCTGCCATGTGAACGATAGTATGACCCAGATATACACAACTCTATTGTACTATATAATTTAAATAACTTATTATTCAACTACTTTTACAAATAAAGTACTTGTTTTCCCCAATGTTGTAATTTTAGGCTCTTGACATAGATACAAAAAAACACACATTTTATATTGCTATAACAGACAATTAAATGTTGTTCTATTATGGTTGACTTCTAGTTGTTTATGTTTGTACCTCAGGTCACAATGACCCAGGTAGATAACAATCTCTCCAGATGATGTACTGACAATATATGAACACTGTACACACATAACATATCATGATAACATTATTTCTTCTTTCGTTTTAGTGAACCTTTCTGCTGCATTTTTACTTGCTGTAAACTATGAAAACAGTAATGTTAGAAACAGAAACTGATAGGTTTACAAAT
Organism: Cyrtodaria siliqua; assembly: GCA_037043455.1. Taxonomy (NCBI): domain Eukaryota; kingdom Metazoa; phylum Mollusca; class Bivalvia; order Adapedonta; family Hiatellidae; genus Cyrtodaria; species Cyrtodaria siliqua. The sequence continues at coordinate 68,325 of JAWPHD010012019.1, forward strand.
TACTCCCTCAGTTAAGTTTATAAAATCAAAAATCTTACCAATTCACTATAACTTCCAAATAATTTCCTTTGGTTGGCCTGCCACTATATACCACCAGTGTATTTATTAAAACTGTTGTTAATTCAAGAAAAACTGTTTTCAGTTTCTACAAATACTTAAATTTTTAACAGCACTTCTAATTAACTCTCCTACTTTCACTTATTATAAATATTATGACAAACCCTACTTCAGATTCAAATTAAAATGCTATTATATATCCCTAAATGTTAAAATCCGCAATTGCTCAGCCGTGAAATACAAACTTCTCCTTCACCCCCTAGTCTGGCCTAGATGTAAACAAGTAATGAAGTCAAGTAGGTCGCGTCAACTTTTGATACTGAAACAACCTTGAGATCCTGCACAGTGGTCAAATACAGGGCAGATTAACAATAAATGCAAAGCTATCAAATTTAACTTTTGCACTGGTATTGGTATTTTCATTCAAATATCCTCTACTTTCGTTTCTAAATCAGTCTTCTTGAACATTCTCTCCCATTACCTGACACCTGATGTTATTATTGAAGAAGTAAGGCAAGATGATTTCATCATACAATATCAGATAGTGTGACACGCTTTACAAACCAGTATCTCATTTGGGTTCACAATTAAATACTTGATGGGTAAAAACTATGATAATGATGGTGTGGGCTGAGGTGTTGGTTGGGTTAGGGTGGGGTGGGGTTGGGTTAGGGTGGGGGTAGGTGCTTTCATTTAATATGTGGCATTAAGTTCAACAGTCAGTCATCAGACACTTTTCTTACCAATCGATAAATATTATTAAAAATTAAATCTGAATTGACTTCAGAAAAAAACTGCTATTCAGGTATTGGTTTTAAAGATGGCCGCTGTTTGTCTTACACATAGCTGATCCCATGGCAGAAACAAGAGGCCCAAGAAGGCATGTGAACGCTCTACTGGCTAACATGGTTCAAATTAGGGGATTTAATCAAATTCCTCTTCGTACTTTCCCTAAGTGATGGCTGAGATACCATTTTGACTCATTTGACCTTTGACTTCCAAGTGTGACCTTGACACTCGTTTCTTATGTTTGTTACACCTTCTCATCATGCTGAACATTTGTGTACTTTTATCAAAATCCCTTCAAAAGGTTAAGAGTTATGACTGAGGCACAATTTAAAACAAGAGGCCCAAGAGGGCCTGTGGATGCTCTACTGGCTAAAGATAAAGTTTTATGTATAAGGGGCTATAACTCTTTCAAAAATCATTCAACTGGAACATGGCGATGACATACACAACTAGGCTTGGTACTGATCATCCCTGCCATGTTTCGTTGAAATCCAGCCAAAGGTTCAAGAGAACTAGTCTGTACAAAGTTAGTGTATTAAAACCTTTAAGGGGTCATAACTCTGCCAACATTCATTCAAACTGATCATCCCCACCAAGATTCACTGAAATCCGGAAAGGAGTTCAGAAAAGACTATTCTGGACAAAGTTTGTCTAGGCTTGATACGGATCATCCTTGTCAAGTTTTGTTTAATTCCAGCCAGGGGTTCAGGAGAACTAGCCTGGAAAATGTATCAAAAACATTTAAAGGGCTATAACTCCGACAAAAATCTGTAAACCGGAACGCGATGATGATATGCACAACGAGGCTTGATGCTAATCATCCCTACAAAGTTTCTTTGAAATCTGACGAGGGGTTCAGGAAAACTAGTCCAGACAAAGTTTGTGTAACCTTTAAAGGGCCATAACTCTGCCAAAAATCATTCAACCGGAACACGGCGATGATTTGCACAACTAGACCTCGAACTGATCATCCCTAAAATGATTCGTTTAAATCCGTCCAGGGGTTCAGGAGAACTAGTCAGGACAAAGTTTATGTATTAAAACCTATAAAGGGCCATAACTCTGCCAAAATCATTCACCGGAACACGGTGACGATGATATGTACAACTAAGCTTGGTACTGATCATCCCTGAAAAGTTTCACTGAAATCCGGCCAAAAGAATTAATGAGGCCAAAATATAGCATATTTCAGAAGATCAAGGGCCATAACTCTGGTGTAAATGGTCCAATCTGGCTGGTTTTCAAACTTGTCTGAGCTTTCATTGATAGTAACAATCTGGTCAAGTTTGGTAAAGATCGGATGAAAATGAAACCCTGTCGTCTTAATGAGGCAAAATATAGCTTTTTTTTACTCCGCTGTTACTGGTCCGATCAGGCTGGTTTTCGAACTTGTTCGAGCTTTTATTCATTTCAGCAATCTCATTAAGTTTTGCAAAGCTTAAATGCACATGAAGGTAATAGTGTTCACAAGGCAGAATATGACTATTTTTTTTTAGTAAAACAATGGCCATAACTCTGGTGTTACTAATCCGATCTGGCTGGTTTTTCGAACAATTCTGAGCTGTCATTGAGATTCATGAAAGTTTGGTAAAGACCAAAATAAAAACAAAGGCTCTAGAGTGTTAACACGACAAAAGTTACTGGACGAAGGACAATTCATAATCTTCTGGCTCAAAACAGTGGTCTACAGATAAATATATGAAGGCGAATGGCTTGAGCAAACAAATGAACAGCCATTGATTTTCTTAGAATCAGGTCACAGCGGAACATAAAGCTACTTATATCTATAGTTATATATCTAGAGCATCCAGGCAGCTTCTTTTATATCGATTATTCTCCTATTCTTGTATCTCTAAGCATTCAGTACAGAAATGGATCTTGTTTTAACCTGAAAAATATGTAGATTGGGAACATGTGTGCTGTGTTGCCTATAACAACTGGCAACTGCTGTCTTTTTCAGTTTTACTGGAAGAAATTGTTTACCTATAACTAATTACATGTCACTACACTATTTCTGTATAAAAGGTAAATACTAATTTCATGCACATCCTTTGAAAGAAAGAATGAAAGAAAAAAAGAGGTCCATTACTAAGGGCTGCATGGGCTGTCTGGAGTCAAATTTGTTTAGCCACATTGGCTCAGTGCTACAGATAAGATGCGTATCTGCGTAATTATATTTTTTCACCAAAAACGCATTAAAAATATAATAAATGCGTATAAAACACATTACAAATCGTCGATAAATATTCAGAAGCAAATTTCCACGTACACACTTAATAGTTTAGAAAAATCGAGAGCGCCCAATAGCGATCATACGCAAAAGATGCTTAAATTGAAGTTTGAGGTACTGAATGACAATCAAGTGCCTCCGGCAATTACTAGTAGATGCTTGCAAGAAAAAACAAGAAATCAGTAGAACTGATGGATGCTCCCTGAAATATATCCTCGACTTGCCATGATGGCAGTGCTTTTGAGTTTTGCTCAGGACAAGAATTGCAAGTATAAAATTACAAAGGGCAATAACTCTTATTTGAATGAAGACAGAGTTATGGTTCTTGCACTCTGCACTTCCTCTCGTTGCCCGCTATCATTGTGTGAAAAAAATTCCGGACAAGGGGACGAACGGACAAAGCGGAGACTATATGCTCCCCCAAAACTTTAGGGGTTTATAAAAGGCATTTTTGTCAGCTGCTAAATATCCCATTTAGGCAGAAGCAATATGTTGAATGTGTATATAAAGGAAGAGGAAATACGCAATATTTTTTGTGGTAATGACTACAGAGTAAACTTTTTACATTAATGCTTTGTCCAAAACTTGTTTTTCAGAATACACATACACATTATGCTGAAAGCTTTTCTGGAGCACAGGCGCCCCCCCCTACAAGAGAGAGAGAAGAGGGATAAAGAGAAGAAGAAATTGTGTTGTAGTGTATATATAAATACACGGCAGGAAGCTAATTTCACTTGTTTTTTTTATAATTTTTTTCCTTAACCGACGTGCGACTGATTCGTAATTATTGTCTTTTTTGTGCAGACCTCCTTCTTGTCTGTTTTTTTTGTAATTGTTGATGGATTTCCAAGTCAGTATAGCATATTTTGGTAAACCAATGTTTCAGAAACGAAGAACAAGAGTTGCGCGCAACATGATGTCTCGCCTAAAGAAACATGTCCATCATACATGTTTCAAGCGACCTTCATCTTGACAAAATCGAGGGTTTATAGTCAAGCAAGACTGTCAGTATATCGTACGGTAGCATTCGCAAAAGCAGAAACAACACAAAAGTTCATCATTTATAAAGGTCCTGCATTATTATCAGGAGTCAAACATTTAAAACTGAATGTGACAACATCATTACCGTAATTGATTAGACAAAGTCTATAATGAACATTATGCAAAGTGCATTCCGGTACTCTATGGACTTAAAGATTGTTTTAAATTATAATTTTTGTTACAGTGTATTATAGGAATCTGTTAATGTTCCATCTATATTTATGAACTACTTCACCCTTAAATTGATAATTTTATACTTTATTATGTTTTAAATTAGACCCGAAAGCCTGATGTACTCGAGTTCCCTTTAATACCTGATAGCTATCTGCAGAAACTACACATTGGACTTGATGTTTGCCAACTTGTATTGTTTCAGGAACTGACATGTTAATTAATCTGCATGTATCATGTTTTATCAAGAAATGTCAACTCATATTAAAATTAATGTAATTCTGTTGCTGGAGTATGTTACAATGGTAATGGCAAATTGTATACATTCATTCATTTCATTATCTTAAAGGGACATATGGCAATCTTGAAGTGTTTATGAAGCATCGCAATTATTGTTTAGATTTATATATCCAGTATCATATTCTTAAACCTAGTTTATACTTGCATATAAATAAATTAAGTTTTCAATGTTTCTCACTGATTTTACCATAAGTTAAAGATACATTACTGATGCATTATTATCAACAGTTAATTATATGTAAAATACTTTACTTCATATTTATTTTAGTGTAATTAATATTAATGATTGAACAAATACAAGTTATGCAGAAAAACTAGTGTAACCTTGTGATTTTAAAACGTTCAGATTGTCATGTGTGTAACCTTTAAGAGAATTTATAATACTGGAGTATCAAATTACCCAGCTGCAAACAATAAATTAAGCCGCAGTGATTGGTGGCTATATACTGTAATTGCTTCAATTATCACTTATCAGGGAAATTAATGTAATACTGTTCTATACTGCTATGAAAGACGCATTTTTACTCATTTTTGAGTCAATTGTTATTAATTCTTAAATAGTAGCAATAACTGTTGCTTTTATCGAAGTTCATTATCTGGCAGTCTGTTAGAATGGCAATAATATTTAACAGTCTAATAACCATGGCAAACGCTATCAAGACAGTATTTAAGGGAATTTGTAATATATTTTTTGAATTTAATAAATGAGTCAATAAGAAAAAGATTTGTTATTTGTTTAAACATATTATTATCCAGAATATTTACAACCTTATATATGTTAAACTGATGGGAATTAAAGTAAAAAGTTAACCTTCCAAAGATAGACACTTTTGATAAACTTTTGCTGGAGTATCAAATTACCCAGCTTGTTGCAGTAGCTACATAAAAAAGATGATGCAATTAAGTTCCTGTCAAACCTTATAAAACTCACATGAAAATTGGAATGTCTATGCATTTAAAATAGAAGAAAGCAGGGTTCGACACTAACGCTAGCCCGAGGCTAGTCACTTTCGAGAAGGACTAGTGAAAACTCACAGTTGACAAGCCCGACGGGCTAGTTGTTTTTATTATTTAAATGTCGATTTTAAATGATCTTATAATTATGATCCTGATGCTGAAAATTGCCAAATCATTTCAAATTTTCGCTATTCAAACTCTTCAATATCGTAATGTAAAGTAGGCTATGATATAGACCAAGACAAGCACCTGCGAATGTGTAGGTGTGTCAAATTACTCATCACTGATTGGCACTTTTTTCTTTGATGGAGCAAAATTCTGAAAAATAACCCGCGTTTTATACATATCCCCACATCTTTTTCTGTAGAGACGCTAGCATTTCTATCACTGTATTAATTTCTAAGCATTTTATTGACATGATGGCCTTCACATTGTACATGGTTCACACAGACTTTTCAAACCTAAATTTAGGGCCTTTTTAGGGACATTTTCGCTAAATTTAGGGCCTCAATATTTATAGCATAATTATGCGTTTGACTAAAATTCCTGCTTACTGCTACAGTAAAACCCCTCTAAAGTGACCCCTACAAGAAGATAGGTGGCAGCTTAATGCAGCATGATAGTATTGTAGAAAGCTCCTCTAATAGCTTTCTGCAAACTATAGTGCTGCATTAAGCAGTCACCTGTAAAAAAAACAACTAAATGTGTATATTGTAAGCGGTTGCATTAGCTGGGTTTTACTGTATTTATAGCCAATAAACCTGGACCTACCTAAGATTAAACAGTTTTCAGCTCTGTGGCCTTGTCGGTATTCGGGAGTAGCTTAGACTTACACTTGAATTTTTCAGAAAAAAAAACAAACCATCATTTAAATACTAATCAAACATTAACAAGAGGTCAATGACCTTGAAGCTCTACTGATTGATTTTGATTTCAGGAAGTAGTCGCTACAAACTGGTTTTTTGAAAATCTATTTTTAGCCGTGGTGGCCATCTTGAATTTCCGGCCGACCTGAAATTTTGCTAGGATCAATTAGACATCAAGGGCAACATTCCTGTGAAGTTTCATGAAAATCAGTCAAGTAGTTTCAGAGGAGTAGTCGCTACAAGTTTTCATTATATAACTCTATGTAAACAAAGATGGCCACTGACAGCCATGTTTAACATTGAATCAAAATAATGTTCGACTCGGATAACCATCATGTCATGCTGATCATTTTAGAAAAAGTCCCATATCAATATCTCTTATAGTTTTCAAGAAGTAGTCGCTACAAACTTATTTTTTAAAAATCTATTTTTAGCCATGGCGGCCATCTTGAATTTCCGGCCGACCTGAAATTTTGCTAAGATCAATTAGACATCAAGAGCAACATTCGTGTGAAGTTTCATGAAAATCCGTCAAGTAGTTTCAGAGAAGTAGTCGCTACAAGTTATCATTATATAACTCTTATATAAACATACATGGCCACTGGCAGCCATGTTTAAAGTCGAATCAAAATAATGTTCGACTTGAATAACCATCATGTCATGCTGATCATTTTAGAAAAAGTCCCATATCAATATCACTTATAGTTTTCAAGAAGTAGTCGCTACAAACTTGCATTTTGAAAATCTATTTTTAGCCATGGCAGCCATCTTGAATTTCCGGCCGACCTGAAATTTTGCAAGGATCAATAAGACATCAAGAGCAACATTCGTGTGAAGTTTCATGAAAATCCGTCAAGTATTTTCAGAGGAGTAGTCGCTACAAGTTATCATTATATAACTCTATGTAAACAAAGATGGCCACTGGCAGCCATGTTTAACGTCGAATCAAAATAATGTTCGACTCGGATAACCATCATGTCATGCTGATAATTTTAGAAAAAGTCCCATATCAATATCTCTTATAGTTTTCAAGAAGTAGTCGCTACAAACTTATTTTTTAAAAATCTATTTTTAGCCGTGGCGGCCATCTTGAATTTCCGGCCAACCTGAAATTTTGCTAGGATCAATAAGACATCAAGAGCAACATTCCTGTGAAGTTTCATGAAAATCCGTCAAGTAGTTTCAGAGGAGTAGTCGCTACAAGTTTTCATTATATAACTCTATGTAAACAAAGATGGCCGCTGGCAGCCATGTTTAACGTCGAATCAAAACGATTACCAACATCATGTCATGCTGATCATTTTAGAAAAAGTCCCATATCAATATCTCTTATAGTTTTCAAGAAGTAGTCGCTACAAACTTATTTTTTAAAAATCTATTTTTAGCCGTGGCGGCCATCTTGAATTTCCGGCCGACCTGAAATTTTGCTAGGATTAATTAGACATCAAGAGCAACATTCCTGTGGAGTTTCATGAAAATCCGTCAAGTAGTTTCAGAGGAGTAGTCGCTACAAGTTTTCATTATATAACTCTATGTAAACAAAGATGGCCGCTGGCAGCCATGTTTAACGTCGAATCAAAACGATTTTCGACAAGGACCAACATCATGTCATGCTGATCATTTTAGAAAAAGTCCCATAGCAATATCCCTTAGAGTTTTCAAGAAGTAGTCGCTACAAACTTGTTTTTTAAAAACCTATTTTTAGATTTGGTGGCCATCTTGGATTTCACATCTACATGAATTTTTGCTAGGATCAACTAGACTTCATGGGCAACATTTCTGTAAAGTTTCATGAAAATCTATTCAGTAGTTTCAGAGGAGTAGTCGCTAAAAAAAAAAAAGTTAACGGACGGACAGACGGACGGACGGACGCCGCACCACGGCATAAGCTCTGCTGATCTCTGATCAGTAGAGCTAAAAACACAAACTTAAAAAAAAAAAATTATATTAGTACAGTATAGTAATTATATATATATATATATTTATTTTTTTAAATTTGTGTTTTTAATGTTTGATTAGTATTTAAATGATTTTTTTTTTTTTTATATTAGTACAGTACAGTATAGTAATATATATATATATTTTATTTTTTTTTAATTTGTGTTTTTAATGTTTGATTAGTATTTAAATGATGTTGTTGTTTTTTTCTGAAAAATTCAAGTGTAAGTCTAAGCTACTCCCCGAATACCTGTGTTTTTTTTTTTAATTATACCCCACCCACTCCCCCAAATATTGGCGGCGATTTTTCAAAAACGGCCGTGCAAAAATGGCTGCACGGTTGGCTCAGTCGTTGGCTGGCTAATAACTTCCCCTCTGAAATATAACCGAGTATGAATCAAACTGAGTACGATGTACAATAGTACAAATCTAATTTCGTAGGAGTTGTCGTTCTTGAATTCATTCTATTTTTAGAAATTTCGTAGGAGTTGTCGTTCTTGTATTCATTCTATTTTTAGAAGCAACAACACCTTGACAGCCCAAATAATGTGCGAAATGAAATTTAGGGCCACCAAAACTATTTTTTAGGGCCGTATAGAGTAAATTTAGGGACTTTTTAGGGCCTGACATGCAATTTAGGGCCTTTTCAAGCAACTCATCAAAATTTAGGGCCTTTTCAAGTCTGTGCGAACCATGTTGTAAACAAACATGTGGCGATATTTAAATACGGAACACTGTCTCCATCAAAACAAACTAAAAACAGAATAGGAAAAGCGTCATCAGCAAAAAACAACATGATTCTAATAAACACATTCATGTGTATTTTAGCCATCATGTAAGTGCCTACAGAGCCCTTTTCCCAGTTCCCAGTCGGCATGACTTTAAAAGAAATTTGATTGTAGAAAATGCCTTATGCAGGCCGCTGCAAAGAAAGGTATAATGGCCGTGGCCTATAAATAAATTAGACTATTACCTAGTCACAAAGCTGTTGTCTTGCAATATTTACAAGCAGTACAGTCATATAGGAAATGCAACCTCAGCTATAGATAGAGCCGGATTATGAAGTTTTTACTCAGACATGCCTTTGCGAGGGAGAAAACCCACGCTGGTCAGATGTCTGTCTATAGCTCCAAAGCCTGGAGGCCTTATCCATGGAGCTGCCAAGCCATGATATTTTGGTATCTTTTTATTTTGCCGCAAAAGAGTAAAAGGAGGACTAGTTGGTTTTAAGAAGGGCTAGTAAAAATAAGAAGGCACTAGCCCTGTAGGCTTAAGTAGTCATAAAACGTTAGTGTCTAACCCTGGAAAGCTATACAGATTATGGCTGGACAAGAACAATTTTATGGCTGGACAAGAACAATGTCCAGTGAGTTTATATATGAGATTTTGAACACTGTACATTGCTGCAGTGCTGCGAAAACAATGTGAAATTTGGAGAATAAACATTTATTAAAGTGACCCTGACCTTGACCAAGGGTCAGTTGGAGGGCTGGAAGTCGCTGAAATAAGAAGAACAATGACCAGTGAGGTTATATATGAAATTTGAACACTCTACTCCAAAGAAGAACAAAGTTATAATAATTTAACGCACTTTAACACATTTGTTTTGGAGACGGTAGATGCATTTAAGAGGAAACTGACCTTGACACAGGGTCAGTTGGAGACTGATAGTTACTGGAATAAGAACAACAATAACCAGTGAAGTTATATATGAAATTTGAACACTCTACTCCAAAGGACAACAAAGTTATAAGAACTTTAACCAAAATGTTAACCGAAATGTTAACCAAAATGTTAACCAAAACTTTCACGCTGACATATTGTATTATAACTTTCTTGTCCTTAGGAGTAGAATGTTCAAATTTAATATATAACCTCCTGGTCATTGCCCGTCTTAATGCCAATAACTTCCAGCCCTCCAACTGACCGTGGGTCGGAGTCAAGGTCAGTAAAATACATGACTGTCAATATTTGTGTTAAAATTTGGTGACGGTACATGTATTTAAGTGACCTTGACTCGGACTATTCACTATTGATTTTTTTTTATTCTGGAGGCATTAGAGCCTTTAATGACATGTGAAATTGAATACCTACCCAAATCTTCACAAAAAGAAGACAAAAGTACTCGATCATCCATACAACTGTTCTGAATGGCAAAACTGTTGTTAATTTTGAAGGTACAGTGTCCCTGGTCTCACAATTTAAAACTCCTTTCTCCATCTTAGAATGTAGCACAAATTTCACAAATATAGATCACTATATAGAAACAGTTTCTGAATTTCAAACTAAATTTATCAGAATATCCATGGCAACATTATTCTATCACGGAGTAACTCAAAGTGTTTTATATTCAATCTA
>JAWPHD010012020.1:0-79028 GCA_037043455.1 Cyrtodaria siliqua
TAATGAAAGTCAACTTCATTCAGATGAGCGTCAGTATTTGTGACAATCTAGATATATAATGATAAAGTCGAACTTCATTCAGATGAACGTCAGTATTTGTGACAATCTAGATACATAATGATAAAGTCAACTTCATTCAGATGAACGTCAGTATTTGTGACAATCTAGATACATAATGATAAAGTCAACTTCATTCAGATGAACGTCAGTATTTGTGACAATCTAGATATATAATGATAAAGTCAACTTCATTCAGATGAACGTCAGTATTGTGACAATCTAGATATATAATTATAAAGTCGAACTTCATTCAGATGAACGTGAGTAATTGTGACAATCTAGATATATAATGATAAGTCGAACTTCGTTCATATGAACGTCAGTATTTGTGACAATCTAGATATATAATTATAAAGTCCGAACTTCGTGAGATGAACGTCAGTATTGGTGACAATCTAGATATATAATGATAAGTCGAGTTTCATTCAGATGAACGTCAGTATTTGTGACAATCTAGATATATATAATGATAAGTCAAAACTTCGTTCAGATGAACACAGTACTTGTGACAGTCTAGATATATAATGATAAAGTCAATCTTCGTTCAGATGAACGTCAGTATTTGTTACTATCTAGATATATAATGATAAGTCGAACTTCATTCAGATGAACGTCAGTATTTGTGACTATCTAGATATATAATGATAAAGTCGACTTCGTTCAGATGAACGTCAGTATTTGTGACAATCTAGATTATAATGATAAAGTCGAACTTCGTTCAGATAAACGCCAGTATTTGTGACTATCTAGATATATAATGATAAAGTCCAACTTCATTCAGATGAACGTCAGTATTGTGACAATCTAGATATATAATGATAAAGTCGAACTTTGTTCGGATGAACGTCAGTATTTGTGACTATCTAGATATATAATGATAAAGTCGAACTTCATTGAGATGAACGTCAGTATGACAATCTAGATATTTAATGATAAAGTCAAACTTCGTTCAGATGAACGTCAGTATTTGTGACAATCTAGATATATAATGATAAAGTCGAACTTCGTTCAGATGAACGTCAGTATTTGTGACAATCTAGAGATATAATGATAAAGTCGAACTTCGTTGAGATGAACGTCAGTATTAGTGACAATCTAGATATATAATGATAAAGTCGAACTTCATTCAGATGAACGCCAGTATTTGTGACAATCTAGATATATAATGATAAAGTCAAAATTCGTTCAGATGAACGTCAGTATTTGTGACAATCTAGATATATAATGATAAAGTCAAAATTCGTTCAGATGAACGTCAGTATTTGTGACAATCTAGATATATAATGATAAAGTCGAACTTCGTTCAGATGAACGTCAGTATTTGTGACTATCTAGATATATAATGATCAAGTCGAACTTCATTGAGATGAACGTCAGTATTTGTGACTATCTAGATATATAATGATAAAGTCGAACTTCATTGAGATGAACGTCAGTATTTGTGACAATCTAGATATATAATAATAAAGTCAAAATTCGTTCAGATGAACGTCAGTATTTGTGACAATCTAGATATATAATGATAAAGTCAAAATTCGTTCAGATGAACGTCAGTATTTGTGACAATCTAGATATATAATGATAAAGTCGAACTTCGTTCAGATGAACGTCAGTATTTGTGACTATCTAGATATATAATGATCAAGTCGAACTTCATTGAGATGAACGTCAGTATTTGTGACTATCTAGATATATAATGATAAAGTCGAACTTCATTGAGATGAACGTCAGTATTTGTGACTATCTAGATATATAATAATCAAGTCGAACTTCATTGAGATGAACGTCAGTATTTGTGACAATCTAGATATATAATAATAAAGTCGAACTTCATTCAGATGAACGTCAGTATTTGTGACAATCTAGATATATAATAATAAAGTCGAACTTCATTCAGATGAACGTCAGTATTTGTGACTATCTAGATATATAATGATCAAGTCGAACTTCATTGAGATGAACGTCATTATTTGTGACTATCTAGATATATAATGATAAAGTCGAACTTCATTCAGATGAACGTGAGTAATTGTGACAATCTAGATATATAATGATAAAGTCGAACTTCGTTCATATGAACGTCAGTATTTGTGACAATCTAGATATATAATTATAAAGTCGAACTTCGTTGAGATGAACGTCAGTATTGGTGACAATCTAGATATATAATGATAAAGTCGAGTTTCATTCAGATGAACGTCAGTATTTGTGACAATCTAGATATATATAATGATAAAGTCAAACTTCGTTCAGATGAACACAGTACTTGTGACAATCTAGATATATAATGATAAAGTCATTCTTCGTTCAGATGAACGTCAGTATTTGTTACTATCTAGATATATAATGATAAAGTCGAACTTCATTCAGATGAACGTCAGTATTTGTGACTATCTAGATATATAATGATAAAGTCGAACTTCGTTCAGATGAACGTCAGTATTTGTGACAATCTAGATTTATAATGATAAAGTCGAACTTCGTTCAGATAAACGCCAGTATTTGTGACTATCTAGATATATAATGATAAAGTCCAACTTCATTCAGATGAACGTCAGTATTTGTGACAATCTAGATATATAATGATAAAGTCGAACTTTGTTCGGATGAACGTCAGTATTTGTGACTATCTAGATATATAATGATAAAGTCGAACTTCGTTCAGACGAACGTCAGTATTTGTGACTATCTAGATATATAATGATAAAGTCGAACTTCGTTCAGATGAACGTCAGTATTTGTGACAATCTAGATATATAATGATAAAGTCCAACTTCGTTCAGATGAACGTCAGTATTTGTGACAATCTAGATATATAATGATCAAGTCCAACTTCGTTCAGATGAACGTCAGTATTTGTGACAATCTAGATATATAATGATAAAGTCGAACTTCATTCAACGTCAGTATTTGTGACTATCTAGATATATATAATGATAAAGTCGAACTTCATTCAGATGAACGTCAGTATTTGTGACTATCTAGATTTATAATGATAAAGTCGAACTTCTTTCAGATGAACGTCAGTATTTGTGACAATCTAGATTTATAATGATAAAATCGAACTTCGTTCAGATAAACGCCAGTATTTGTGACTATCTAGATATATAATGATAAAGTCCAACTTCATTCAGATGAACGTCAGTATTTGTGACAATCTAGATATATAATGATAAAGTCGAACTTTGTTCGGATGAACGTCAGTATTTGTGACTATCTAGATATATAATGATAAAGTCGAACTTCGTTCAGATGAACGTCAGTATTTTTGACTATCTAGATATATAATGATAAAGTCGAACTTCGTTCAAATGAACGTCAGTATTTGTGACAATCTAGATATATAATGATAAAGTCCAACTTCGTTCAGATGAACGTCAGTATTTGTGACAATCTAGATATATAATGATCAAGTCCAACTTCGTTCAGATGAACGTCAGTATTTGTGACAATCTAGATATATAATGATAAAGTCGAACTTCATTCAACGTCAGTATTTGTGACAATCTACATATATAATGATAAAGTCAAACTTCGTTCAGATTAAAGTCAGTATTTGTGACTATCTAGATATATATAATGATAAAGTCGAACTTCATTCAGATGAACGTCAGTATTTGTGACTATCTAGATATATAATGATAAAGTCGAACTTCATTCAGATGAACGTCAGTATTTGTGACAATCTAGATATATAATGATAAAGTCGAACTTCATTCAGATTAACATCAGTATTTGTGACAATCTAGATTTATAATGATAAAGTCGAACTTCTTTCAGATGAACGTCAGTATTTGTGACAATCTAGATATATAATGATAAAGTCGAACTTCATTCAGATGAACGTCAGTATTTGTGACAATCTAGATATATAATGATAAAGTCAAACTTCGTTCAGATGAACGTCAGTATTTGTGACTATCTAGATATGTAATGATAAAGTCAAACTTCGTTCAGATGAACGTCATTATTTGTGACTATCTAGTTATATAATGATAAAGTCGAACTTCATTGAGATGAACGTCAGTATATGTGACAATCTAGATATTTAATGATAAAGTCAAACTTCGTTCAGATGAACGTCAGTATTTGTGACAATCTAGATATATAATGATCAAGTCAAACTTCGTTCAGATGAACGTCAGTATTTGTGACTATCTATATATGTAATGATAAAGTCAAACTTCGTTCAGATGAACGTCATTATTTGTGACTATCTAGATATATAATGATAAAGTCGAACTTCGTTCAGATGAACGTCAGTATTTGTGACTATCTAGATATATAATGATAAAGTCGAACTTCGTTCAGATGAACGTCAGTATTTGTGACAATCTAGATATATAATGATAAAGTCCAACTTCGTTCAGATGAACGTCAGTATTTGTGACAATCTAGATATATAATGATCAAGTCCAACTTCGTTCAGATGAACGTCAGTATTTGTGACAATCTAGATATATAATGATAAAGTCGAACTTCATTCAACGTCAGTATTTGTGACAATCTACATATATAATGATAAAGTCAAACTTCGTTCAGATTAAAGTCAGTATTTGTGACTATCTAGATATATATAATGATAAAGTCGAACTTCATTCAGATGAACGTCAGTATTTGTGACAATCTAGATATATAATGATAAAGTCGAACTTCATTCAGATTAACATCAGTATTTGTGACAATCTAGATTTATAATGATAAAGTCGAACTTCTTTCAGATGAACGTCAGTATTTGTGACAATCTAGATATATAATGATAAAGTCGAACTTCATTCAGATGAACGTCAGTATTTGTGACAATCTAGATATATAATGATAAAGTCAAACTTCGTTCAGATGAACGTCAGTATTTGTGACTATCTAGATATGTAATGATAAAGTCAAACTTCGTTCAGATGAACTTCATTATTTGTGACTATCTAGTTATATAATGATAAAGTCGAACTTCATTGAGATGAACGTCAGTATATGTGACAATCTAGATATTTAATGATAAAGTCAAACTTCGTTCAGATGAACGTCAGTATTTGCGACAATCTAGATATATAATGATAAAGTCGAACTTCGTTCAGATGAACGTCAGTATTTGTGACAATCTAGATATATAATGATAAAGTCGAACTTCGTTGAGATGAACTTTAGTATTAGTGACAATCTAGATATATAATGATAAAGTCGAACTTCATTCAGATGAACGCCAGTATTTGTGACAATCTAGATATATAATGATAAAGTCAAAATTCGTTCAGATGAACGTCAGTATTTGTGACAATCTAGATATATAATGATAAAGTCAAAATTCGTTCAGATGAACGTCAGTATTTGTGACAATCTAGATATATAATGATAAAGTCGAACTTCGTTCAGATGAACGTCAGTATTTGTGACTATCTAGATATATAATGATCAAGTCGAACTTCATTGAGATGAACGTCAGTATTTGTGACTATCTAGATATATAATGATAAAGTCGAACTTCATTGAGATGAACGTCAGTATTTGTGACAATCTAGATATATAATAATAAAGTCAAAATTCGTTCAGATGAACGTCAGTATTTGTGACAATCTAGATATATAATGATAAAGTCAAAATTCGTTCAGATGAACGTCAGTATTTGTGACAATCTAGATATATAATGATAAAGTCGAACTTCGTTCAGATGAACGTCAGTATTTGTGACTATCTAGATATATAATGATCAAGTCGAACTTCATTGAGATGAACGTCAGTATTTGTGACTATCTAGATATATAATGATAAAGTCGAACTTCATTGAGATGAACGTCAGTATTTGTGACTATCTAGATATATAATGATCAAGTCGAACTTCATTGAGATGAACGTCAGTATTTGTGACAATCTAGATATATAATAATAAAGTCGAACTTCATTCAGATGAACGTCAGTATTTGTGACAATCTAGATATATAATAATAAAGTCGAACTTCATTCAGATGAACGTCAGTATTTGTGACTATCTAGATATATAATGATAAAGTCAAACTTCGTTCAGAGGAACGTCAGTATTTGTGACTATCTAGATATATAATGATAAAGTCGAACTTCGTTCAGATGAACGTCAGTATTTGTGACAATCTAGATATATAATGATAAAATTGAACTTCGTTCAGATGGACGTCAGTATTAGTGACAATCTAGATATATAATGATAAAGTCGAACTTCGGTCAGATGAACGTCAGTATTTGTGACAATCTAGATATATAATGATTAAGTCGAACTTCGTTCAGATGAACGTCAGTATTTGTGACAATCTAGATATATAATGATAAAGTCGAACTTCGTTCAGATGAACGTCAGTATTTGTGACTATCTAGATATATAATGATAAAGTCGAACTTTGTTCGGATGAACGTCAGTATTTGTGACTATCTAGATATATAATGATAAAGTCGAACTTCGTTCAGATGAACGTCAGTATTTGTGACTATCTAGATATATAATGATAAAGTCGAACTTCGTTCAGATGAACGTCAGTATTTATGACAATCTAGATATATAATGATAAAGTCCAACTTCGTTCAGATGAACGTCAGTATTTGTGACAATCTAGATATATAATGATCAAGTCCAACTTCGTTCAGATGAACGTCAGTATTTGTGACAATCTAGATATATAATGATAAAGTCGAACTTCATTCAACGTCAGTATTTGTGACAATCTTCATATATAATGATAAAGTCAAACTTCGTTCAGATTAAAGTCAGTATTTGTGACTATCTAGATATATATAATGATAAAGTCGAACATCATTTAGATGAACGTCAGTATTTGTGACTATCTAGATATATAATGATAAAGTCGAACTTCATTCAGATGAACGTCAGTATTTGTGACAATCTAGATATATAATGATAAAGTCGAACTTCATTCAGATTAACATCAGTATTTGTGACAATCTAGATTTATAATGATAAAGTCGAACTTCTTTCAGATGAACGTCAGTATTTGTGACAATCTAGATATATAATGATAAAGTCGAACTTCATTCAGATGAACGTCAGTATTTGTGACAATCTAGATATATAATGATAAAGTCAAACTTCGTTCAGATGAACGTCAGTATTTGTGACTATCTAGATATGTAATGATAAAGTCAAACTTCGTTCAGATGAACGTCATTATTTGTGACTATCTAGTTATATAATGATAAAGTCGAACTTCATTCAGATGAACGTCAGTATATGTGACAATCTAGATATTTAATGATAAAGTCAAACTTCGTTCAGATGAACGTCAGTATTTGTGACAATCTAGATATATAATGATAAAGTCGAACTTCGTTCAGATGAACGTCAGTATTTGTGACTATCTAGATATATAATGATCAAGTCGAACTTCATTGAGATGAACGTCAGTATTTGTGACTATCTAGATATATAATGATAAAGTCGAACTTCATTGAGATGAACGTCAGTATTTGTGACAATCTAGATATATAATAATAAAGTCAAAATTCGTTCAGATGAACGTCAGTATTTGTGACAATCTAGATATATAATGATAAAGTCAAAATTCGTTCAGATGAACGTCAGTATTTGTGACAATCTAGATATATAATGATAAAGTCGAACTTCGTT
The DNA here is from genome assembly GCA_037043455.1 of Cyrtodaria siliqua. NCBI lineage: Eukaryota > Metazoa > Mollusca > Bivalvia > Adapedonta > Hiatellidae > Cyrtodaria > Cyrtodaria siliqua. Next base: position 7,667 of record JAWPHD010012020.1, read on the forward strand.
CAGATGAACGTCAGTATTTGTGACTATCTAGATATATAATGATCAAGTCGAACTTCATTGAGATGAACGTCAGTATTTGTGACTATCTAGATATATAATGATAAAGTCGAACTTCATTGAGATGAACGTCAGTATTTGTGACTATCTAGATATATAATGATCAAGTCGAACTTCATTGAGATGAACGTCAGTATTTGTGACAATCTAGATATATAATAATAAAGTCGAACTTCATTCAGATGAACGTCAGTATTTGTGACAATCTAGATATATAATAATAAAGTCGAACTTCATTCAGATGAACGTCAGTATTTGTGACTATCTAGATATATAATGATAAAGTCAAACTTCGTTCAGATGAACGTCAGTATTTGTGACTATCTAGATATATAATGATAAAGTCGAACTTCGTTCAGATGAACGTCAGTATTTGTGACAATCTAGATATATAATGATAAAGTCGAACTTCGTTCAGATGGACGTCAGTATTAGTGACAATCTAGATATATAATGATAAAGTCGAACTTCGGTCAGATGAACGTCAGTATTTGTGACAATCTAGATATATAATGATTAAGTCGAACTTCGTTCAGATGAACGTCAGTATTTGTGACAATCTAGATATATAATGATAAAGTCGAACTTCGTTCAGATGAACGTCAGTATTTGTGACTATCTAGATATATAATGATAAAGTCGAACTTTGTTCGGATGAACGTCAGTATTTGTGACTATCTAGATATATAATGATAAAGTCGAACTTCGTTCAGATGAACGTCAGTATTTGTGACTATCTAGATATATAATGATAAAGTCGAACTTCGTTCAGATGAACGTCAGTATTTATGACAATCTAGATATATAATGATAAAGTCCAACTTCGTTCAGATGAACGTCAGTATTTGTGACAATCTAGATATATAATGATCAAGTCCAACTTCGTTCAGATGAACGTCAGTATTTGTGACAATCTAGATATATAATGATAAAGTCGAACTTCATTCAACGTCAGTATTTGTGACAATCTTCATATATAATGATAAAGTCAAACTTCGTTCAGATTAAAGTCAGTATTTGTGACTATCTAGATATATATAATGATAAAGTCGAACTTCATTTAGATGAACGTCAGTATTTGTGACTATCTAGATATATAATGATAAAGTCGAACTTCATTCAGATGAACGTCAGTATTTGTGACAATCTAGATATATAATGATAAAGTCGAACTTCATTCAGATTAACATCAGTATTTGTGACAATCTAGATTTATAATGATAAAGTCGAACTTCTTTCAGATGAACGTCAGTATTTGTGACAATCTAGATATATAATGATAAAGTCGAACTTCATTCAGATGAACGTCAGTATTTGTGACAATCTAGATATATAATGATAAAGTCAAACTTCGTTCAGATGAACGTCAGTATTTGTGACTATCTAGATATGTAATGATAAAGTCAAACTTCGTTCAGATGAACGTCATTATTTGTGACTATCTAGTTATATAATGATAAAGTCGAACTTCATTCAGATGAACGTCAGTATATGTGACAATCTAGATATTTAATGATAAAGTCAAACTTCGTTCAGATGAACGTCAGTATTTGTGACAATCTAGATATATAATGATAAAGTCGAACTTCGTTCAGATGAACGTCAGTATTTGTGACAATCTAGATATATAATGATAAAGTCGAACTTCGTTGAGATGGACGTCAGTATTAGTGACAATCTAGATATATAATGATAAAGTCAAACTTCATTCAGATGAACGCCAGTATTTGTGACAATCTAGATATATAATGATAAAGTCAAAATTCGTTCAGATGAACGTCAGTATTTGTGACAATCTAGATATATAATGATAAAGTCAAAATTCGTTCAGATGAACGTCAGTATTTGTGACAATCTAGATATATAATGATAAAGTCGGACTTCGTTCAGATGAACGTCAGTATTTGTGACTATCTAGATATATAATGATCAAGTCGAACTTCATTGAGATGAACGTCAGTATTTGTGACTATCTAGATATATAATGATAAAGTCGAACTTCATTGAGATGAACGTCAGTATTTGTGACAATCTAGATATATAATAATAAAGTCAAAATTCGTTCAGATGAACGTCAGTATTTGTGACAATCTAGATATATAATGATAAAGTCAAAATTCGTTCAGATGAACGTCAGTATTTGTGACAATCTAGATATATAATGATAAAGTCGAACTTCGTTCAGATGAACGTCAGTATTTGTGACTATCTAGATATATAATGATCAAGTCGAACTTCATTGAGATGAACGTCAGTATTTGTGACTATCTAGATATATGATGATAAAGTCGAACTTCATTCAGATGAACGTCAGTATTTGTGACTATCTAGATATATAATGATCAAGTCGAACTTCATTGAGATGAACGTCAGTATTTGTGACAATCTAGATATATAATAATAAAGTCGAACTTCATTCAGATGAACGTCAGTATTTGTGACAATCTAGATATATAATAATAAAGTCGAACTTCATTCAGATGAACGTCAGTATTTGTGACTATCTAGATATATAATGATAAAGTCAAACTTCGTTCAGATGAACGTCAGTATTTGTGACTATCTAGATATATAATGATAAAGTCGAACTTCGTTCAGATGAACGTCAGTATTTGTGACAATCTAGATATATAATGATAAAGTCGAACTTCGTTCAGATGGACGTCAGTATTAGTGACAATCTAGATATATAATGATAAAGTCGAACTTCGGTCAGATGAACGTCAGTATTTGTGACAATCTAGATATATAATGATTAAGTCGAACTTCGTTCAGATTAACGTCAGTATTTGTGACAATCTAGATATATAATGATAAAGTCGAACTTCGTTCAGATGAACGTCAGTATTTGTGACTATCTAGATATATAATGATAAAGTCGAATTTCGTTCAGATGAACGTCAGTATTTGTGACTATCTAGATATATAATGATAAAGTCGAACTTCATTCAGATGAACGCCAGTATTTCTGACAATCTAGATATATAATGATAAAGTCGAACTTCGTTGAGATGAACGTCAGTATTTGTGACAATCTAGATATATAATGATAAAGTCAAACTTCGCTCAAATGAACGTCAGTATTTGTGACTATCTAGATATAAAATGATAAAGTCGAACTTCATTCAGATGAACATCAGTATTTGTGACTATCTAGATATAATGATAAAGTCGAACTTCATTCATTTGAACGTCAGTATTTGTGACTATCTAGATATATAATGGTAAAGTCGAACTTCGTTCAGATGAACGTCAGTATTTGTGACAATCGAGATATATAATGATAAAGTCAAACTTTGTTCAGATGAACGTCAGTATTTGTGACTATCTAGATATATAATGATAAAGTCGAACTTCATTCAGATGAACGTCAGTATTTGTGACTATCTAGATATATTATGATAAAGTCGAACTTCGTTCAGATGAACGTCAGTATTTGTGACAATCTAGATATATAATGATAAAGTCGAACTTCGTTCAAATGAACGTCAGTATTTGTGACAATCTAGATATATAATGATAAAGTCCAACTTCGTTCAGATGAACGTCAGTATTTGTGACTATCTAGATATATAATGATAAAGTCGAACTTCATTCAGATGAACGTCAGTATTTGTGACAATCTAGATATATAATGATAAAGTCAAACTTCGTCCAGATTAACGTCAGTATTTGTGACTATCTAGATATATATAATGATAAAGTCGAACTTCATTCAGATGAACGTCAGTATTTGTGACTATCTAGATATATAATGATAAAGTCGAACTTCATTCAGATGAACGTCAGTATTTGTGACAATCTAGATATATAATGATAAAGTCAAACTTCATTCAGATTAACGTCAGTATTTGTGACAATCTAGATATATAATGATAAAGTCGAACTTCTTTCAGATGAACGTCAGTATTTGTGACAATCTAGATATATAATGATAAAGTCGAACTTCATTCAGATGAACGTCAGTATTTGTGACAATCTAGATATATAATGATAAAGTCAAACTTCGTTCAGATGAACGTCAGTATTTGTGACTATCTAGATATGTAATGATAAAGTCAAACTTCGTTCAGATGAACCTCAGTATTTGTGACTATCTAGTTATATAATGATAAAGTCGAACTTCATTCAGATGAACGTCAGTATATGTGACAATCTAGATATTTAATGTTAAAGTCAAACTTCGTTCAGTTGAACGTCAGTATTTGTGACAATCTAGATATATAATGATAAAGTCGAACTTCGTTCAGATGAACGTCAGTATTTGTGACAATCTAGATATATAATGATAAAGTCGAACTTCGTTGAGATGAACGTCAGTATTAGTGACAATCTAGATATATAATGATAAAGTCGAACTTCATTCAGATGAACGCCAGTATTTGTGACAATCTAGATATATAATGATAAAGTCAAACTTCGTTCAGATGAACGTCAGTATTTGTGACAATCTAGATATATAATGATAAAGTCAAAATTCGTTCAGATGAACGTCAGTATTTGTGACAATCTAGATATATAATGATAAAGTCGAACTTCGTTCAGATGAACGTCAGTATTTGTGACTATCTAGATATATAATGATCAAGTCGAACTTCATTGAGATGAACGTCAGTATTTGTGACTATCTAGATATATAATGATAAAGTCGAACTTCATTCAGATGAACGTCAGTATTTTTGACAATCTAGATATATAATGATAAAGTCGAACTTCATTCAGACGAACGTCAGTATTTGTGACAATCTAGATATATAATAATAAAGTCGAACTTCATTCAGATGAACGTCAGTATTTGTGACTATCTAGATATATAATGATAAAGTCGAACTTCGTTCAGATGAACGTCAGTATTTGTGACAATCTAGATATATAATGATAAAGTCGAACTTCGTTCAGATGAACGTCAGTATTTGTGACAATCTAGATATATAATGATAAAGTCGAACTTCGTTCAGATGAACGTCAGTATTTGTGACTATCTAGATATATAATGATAAAGTCGAATTTCGTTCAGATGAACGTCAGTATTTGTGACAATCTAAATATATAATGATAAAGAAAGATACAAATATCGGACAGGGAAAGCAGCATTCAAGGTCGACAGTCAACCACAAAACACAAAAACAAACACGGAAACAGACAAACGGGAAGGCAAAAGTAATAAAAAATGCAAACGACATCACAAACACAAAAGGGTTGACAATAGGGCTACCGCCCTTGAACGGTCAGTGGCAACAAAGACCACTCGGGTTTAAACCGGTTCTAGGGTGCACCAAACCTCACACTGACCCTACTGTCATCCCATTAAAACAGAACAGTGTAAATAAAGAAATCCCCGCCATGATCTAATCTCTAACCAACAAGGCAACATCAATAGGCAATATAAGCAAAACACAAATATGCTCGTGTAAATATAATACAAAAACAATAGCCACAATGAAGGTACTCATTGACTAGGCAGAAGCCAGAGCAACAAGCGAATAAACCATTAAGGGCACGACAAGAAAAAACATCGACAAACATCAAACGCCACCGTCCCATTGGGCTTTATGTAGGCGTCATCATAGGGTCCACATCCTGTCCGGTCATCGTACAATTAAAAAGAAAAGCATAGTGGCGAACTGTAAAAGGGTCCACCACCAAGCATGCAGTACTTTGCAAATTGATAGGGTCATAACCTCTTTTGATACACTTTTTAACAAGTTTAACAATCTCACGAAGTTTATAAATCACATCACCATAGAAGTCAGGTTGTGATAGTCCTTGTCGCAGAAGAGTCCTTAAATTACTTTTATATTTGGAAAGAAGATCAGGGTTACGATAATACAATTTTGCAAAGGTTTTACGAAGTTTATGGTAACGGTAATCCTGATTGAGTAGCGTTTTAGTTATACAAAGATTACGAATATTAAAGTCCTCAACTCGAGTACAAGCTCTTGAAAAACGAATAAGTTGAGACACATACACCCCATTAGAAGTTGCTTGGGGAACATCCCCATCCAAGTGGGGATAATTAACAATGTCAAATTTAAAATCATCTCTCTTGTCATAGATTTTGCAAATTATTTCACCATTTTCAATCGAGAGATTTAAATCAAGAAAAGTAGCGTTATTATCAAATATATTAGCTTTGTTAAACTGAAGTTCTTTAGGATAAATATTATTAACCATAGTTGGAAATAAAGTGTTGTCAATGTTCAATATGTCATCCAGATACCGAGAGGTGTCATTAAAGGCTTCGATAACATCTTCATTCAAATGAACGTCAGTATTTGTGACAATCTAGATATATAATGATAAAGTCGAACTTCGTTCAGATGAACGTCAGTATTTGTGACAATCTAGATATATAATGATAAAGTCGAACTTCGTTCAGATGAACGTCAGTATTTGTGACAATCTAGATATATAATGATAAAGTCGAACTTCGTTCAGATGAACGTCAGTATTTGCTGTTTTTAATGACGTCATTCGACGATTTTCTGTGTCGCACAAACCCTTTTCTGTCTGGCCACGTTGATTTCGTAATAGCATGAGGATATGATATTACTAGCAAACTAAAAACATAAAACTATTTTTTTTTCTTTTTTTATAAAGTATTTATTATCATTATAAATCATTTTAAATCAACTTTTATTTAATGTAAGTTATACTAGTGCATTTAACAAGCCCTTTTCTGTCCGGCGATGTCCTTTTCGCAATAGCATGGGAACATATATTAATGATATTAACACCAAAAAAAACAAAAAATATTCTTTTCACTGTCAATCGTGTTTATTATCAATATTTAACGTTTTAAATCACTTTTTAATCAACACAAGTTAAAATTGTGCATTTAATCGGCCTTTTTTTGTGCCGCCCAACCCTTTTCTGTACTTTTCTGTGAAAATGGCCCTTTTCTATATCTAGTCATACCCGAAGTTCTCGTCTCATTACTAAATTTACAACCGTCTGGCGTCACAATAACAGAATATCACATCTACTTACCTCAACTGAAACCGCCTTGAATATTTCCTGAAACACGACAAAACAATGTAGCTTTCAAGATGGCTTTCAAAACAAAACTAACAAGGTCAAGGTCGACTGACGCTCGCATGCGCACTCACACAAAAAAACAAAAACATCAACAATTTCATAAGAAGATCAGAAATTCACCGCACTGTTATAAAACAAATCTTTATACACATACCAACCGCATCAAACATTCCCGAAAAACATCTAAGCAGATTTCTCAAAACTGCACTCAACATTCTGAATTTTGAAGTTCATCGCGACTGACCACAGGGAGTCGAGAGCGCATGAGAAAAAAATACATTTATCCAATATTACAACATATACACTTACCTACATTTCGTCTTGAACTTTTGGACAACCGTTACTCACGAACTTTAATGCAATACGTTTAATATGCTCAATCGAAATGCTCACGATCCTCAACTGTGCTGCAAACAAAATGGCGTCCTCAGAATTTCTCTAAAATTGTCTGCGCATGCGCGGTAAATAAACCGGACAATTCCACACCAGATTTAAATATACAAATTAGTATTCATCCAGGAGATAGCAACTTATGTAATGACCAAATTTAACGTCCCGTTCATGAATCTTTATCCACTACTGTCTTTCCGTACTAGAAAATACTTGTGGACGGCGATCAGTGTGATTAAGGGAGACAAATAATACTTCAGTTTTATTAGGATTAAATTGAACAAAAATGAGATATAGGGTTCTATAGAAACCACAGCGTCCGAACGCAATGGCATCGTAGGTCCGCACTGTACTGCAAACAAGGACTTGCACTTGAAACCGGATAAATGAAGGAGACAAAAAAACAACAGAAAGGGTGGTGAAGACAGGTTTACCGACTTGGAACGGTCAGTAGGCAATAAGGCCTACTGGTTAGCTTGAATCGATTTTATATACGTACAATCCTCGCTATTATCCTGTCTTCAGCGCCCAAATAGACAAGAAAGTGTAAACAAAACTACATCCCATCAAGCCACTTTTTTGACCACTCAGCTATAATATGTAGGTCATGATTTAAAATACCCTCCATATCATCAATACTGGATGTGGATATTGAGAGAGAGAGAGAGAGCTATCGTCTGCAAAGAGGCGAGTAAAGCTTAGCATATTTTCAGCAATATCATTTATATAGATCCAGAAACGAAGAGGACTCAAAACTGATCCCCAAGGTACCCCCAGCGTTCAAACATTTAGTATAAGATGATGTTGTGCCGACCCTTACTCGCTGAGTACGACTTAAATGATAATTTGAAAGCCAAGACAAAAGCTTACCATTGCTTTAGCTTAAATAGAAGGCCAAGATGCCATATGCGATCAAAAGCCCTTGAGATATTATTAAATACTATACAAGTGTACTGTTTGGCATCGAAAGCTTGGCAATGTGGTAATATGTATCCATAAGTTGATAAACTTCGGAGTGACCTGGTAGGAAGCTATGAGTTCGAGTTGTGTAAGAATTAAGTGTACATACTAAAGGAAAAAAGAAACACAACTCGGGAATTTCCGCTGTATAATTTATATACTGCGCACTTAATTCCACGTAATATTCGCGATAAATGCTAAGATGTCGATTTTTTTAAAACGGGTTGCTGCTAGTTAGAGAAAGGACAAACCCGTGCTGTTGTAGAGCTTTTAATCACAGTATACTTTGTAACAGGAAATTCAGAAATGTTGAAGTACCGCTTTGAACATTTGAGCCATTTCAAAACTATATTTAATGTAAAGAGATTGCAAAATGTTACGTCCAGTTTGCTCACCTGCTTGAGCCAAACACGTTTTCTAGTAATAATGAAACTTTAAAAGTTTAAGAGGTTTAAAAAGTTTAAAAGGAAACCAGTTGATGCGTTATGCATTGTTTTAGTATGTTTTCCCCTAAAGGAGTAGGTATAATGCAGCCATGCACTGTTCGATTAACAGTTTTTTTTCTTTCTTTAGTATATATATTCCAACATTTGAGCATGCCTTCTATAATGAAGTGTGCTGATATTTTAAACATAAATGTCAATGTTCGAAGCAAATAAAATCACTCCAAACTTTAACCGAGCATTCGTTATGTCCTTATATTGATCGAGTTGCCACATTGTTCGTGTGCTCAATTGAATACGTTCCAAAAGTAGATATAAAAGTTGAACAGGAAATGTAGCATTCAAGGACCGCAGTCAACCAAAGACACGCACAGAAACAAACAGTAATTACAAAGATGAATAAAAATCAAGATATGACATCACACGCCTAAAAGGGTAACAATAGGGCTACCGCCTTGGAAGGGTCAATGGCAAAACACGACGCTTGGATTTTAAACCAAGTTCTAGGGTGCACCAAACTTAACTATTACCTTATTGTCAGCCAAATGGGACAGTGTAAATAAAGATATCCCCGCCAGGTTATATTCTCTAATGACAAGAGTGAGGTTTGGGGGCACCCTATAATCTGGTTTAAACGCCCAGCGTCCTTTTTTTGCCACTGACTGTTCCAAGGCGGTAGGCATATCGTCAACTCTTTTATGTTTGTGATGTCATATCTTGCAGTTTATTCATATTTGTGAAAACAAATTCTGTGCCTGTTTTTGGTTGCATGTGGTCCTTGAATGCTGCATTTCCTGTTCGACTGTTATATTTAATTTTATCACATACTTCCCTATAAATACGTTGTTTTTGAATACACGATACGATATATACCTAGATAGTCATATCCATCAGGATTTCGTTGGCGGGCAATACAGCCGGACAATAAAGCTTTATTGCACGCATGAAATATAGGGTTAAAATGTCATATCACGGAAATAACCGAATGTTCTTTATGATTCTTTCAGCGGAGTAATACGGATGTTTTTTTTTATTAATTGCTGAAAGGTCAAGGTCACACTTGGAGGTTAAGGTCATAATTAGGCTTGTCCGGGCTGTAACTTTGTCAGGCATTGTAGGATTTTGAAATAACTTGGCACAAATGTTCACTATAATGGAACGGCGTGTAGCGCGCAAAACCCAGGTCTGTAGCTCAAAGGTCAAGGTCACGATACCTTAAGAACACAGGAACACATATTTTACAGCTAAACATGGTAAGGTATTCAACATTCCTTGCATGATCATACACATGGCTACATTCAACCTTTCATATGGGTACATTCAAAGGTAACTGTTTCTTCAATAACTTCAGAATTAACAAACTGGCTATAACAATTTTATTTCTTTGAAAAGTGTGCAATTATTGTGTTGACGAAACACAGTAACCTTTAACAGCAGTTTGACATTTGTGCATTTATTGTTAATTTTGCACAAGACCTGGTAGGGGACTATGGCCGTCCCTCGGACTGCTTCTTGTTAGTAATATTTTGTCTGTATCGCCTTTTGGGAAACACGTTATTTCTCCTTCTTTTTGGGTGCTTGATAGTTATTCTTTTTGGTAAACAAAATTTAGAGATTTGACTATAAAATGTACTAAATCTTTCCATTTTTCTTTGAAGAAATCTGTTGTATAACCGTCGGAACCCGGTGATTTATTTTCTGGAACGCCTTTAGCGATTTGCCGGCTTCTAAATATGTAATTTTTCCATCAATAGAGTGTTTTTGTTCATCCGTTAATTGGTTTATATTATTGTTGGAAAACAGTTCACTTAAATCAATATTTTCAACATCCTGAAAGTTGTATAGATTTTCATAGTATGTTTTAGTTTTAATTATTTCATTTTGTGAGTATAAGGTGTTACGTTGACCAGACTGAAGTTTAGTCATTGACTTACAAATACAATTTCTATTTTCCAAGCTGCACAAATATTTTTTTTAATTTTTCACCCTGGTCTATCCATTGGACTCTGGATCTTATTTTCACTCACTCCATTTTTTCTTGTCTCAGTTCATATAGTTGTTTTTGTTTAAACTCAAGGATGTCTCCATCTACAATGATTTGTTTTTGTAAAATATCCATTTCGTTGATTAGCGTTTCTTCCATTTTTTTTTTTTTTTTTATAAGATGCATATAATATACTTTTTGCTCTATTTTCTATTAGAAGGGAATCTAAAAATAAATGATCAATTATTGAAAAGTGTATGTCACAATCCGGCGTTCCGTCTATGTTTTGATGTATTGAATACTGTTCTTTTGTATTACTAATTATATGTTTAACTAAATCTATGTATTCAAGGTCCCATAGCAACAAATTGTTAAATTTCCAAAAAGATTTTCCGGATTTAAATTTATCTATAGTAAAGTCAAATATGACCCGTGAATGATCCGTTCTATATCCGGGTGCTATGTATGCGTATGTAAGTTCTCAGATATAAAAAAATGGTCTAATCTGGCCCTCTTCATTTGTGATTTTTTAAACCATGTAAATTGTTGTTTTTTCTATGTTCAAATCCCTCCATATGTCCAGCATATTTAGCTCAAACAGAATATTTACCATTTCATCTCGTGCTTTTTTGTTATTTTCGTGTAAATAATCATCAGTGTCTAAATCTTGATTCATTGCAAAATTAAAATCGCCTCCCATTATAGTATAATCATTTGCAATTTCAACTGAGTGTAAAAATGTGGTTCATCTTTATTTGGTCCGTATATATTACACAAGGACATTCGTCTACCATTAGTTGTAATATCTAAAATTATTTTATTACCGGTGTCATCCTTAATTTTATTATGCAATTTATATTCGAAAGTATTATTAAAAAGAAAGGCGACACCTCTTGCTTGAGACGAGACTGAATTAATAATAAAGTCATAACCCCATACTGATCTAATATATGGTTCATCTTTCGGTAGAAAATGAACATCTTGTAAAAAGTATATATATCATATTTCTTCTTTTTTTTTAAAAATTAAGACATCAAACCTTTTTGAGATTTGCAATTCATGCTGCAGCATTTTATTTTATTTGTCATTCAACAGCTCATGTCTGCTTGATTTTTTTTTATTATAATCATTCATTAAATGATGGACATGGAAGCACTGGCCAAATGACAACTTAACACAGAACACAATAAACAGTCAGTAACAACAGTGAGTATGATGGCTTAATGAAAATGGCTTATTGAAAAGAGTAAGTACGAAACGGGTCGGGTGTAATATAAACATCAAACTCGAAATTGTAAAAACGAAAGTAGGTCGCATAAGAAACAAAGCTATTAACAAACAACAATGCAACAAACATGTAATCATATTTGTTGTTGCCGGCAGGCATTATTCGGTACGACATTAGTGTACAGGTATATTGTACATACCTGTAATGAATGTGCACACACGAAAGATCTGTGAAATTAATCGATACAGCGCGCTGTTTTCGAAACTTTTACCAAAACCGGAACTTCTACTCCTCAAAGTATTTTACACGCTTTAATAGTTTAAGGCGTTCTGTAACGCTTGGCTCATAAAGCTTTTATAGTTTAAGGCGTTCTGTAACGCTTGGCTCATAAAGCGTCTGCAAAGTGTCAGCTATAAATGACGTCACGTCTAAACGGACACAAAAAAGCAGGTCAGTGTCTGTGTAACGATCCGAATGCGAACACAACGTGTTCCTTTTGAATTGTGGGAATTTCTATAACATGACTTAACAAAAAATCTTTTTTTTTTATTAAATTAGAACAAAGAATAAAATGAATGAGAACAATGTTAGGTTCTATTTATCACATAACTCACATATCGACTTTTATTGCATTTTGCCGGTCGCTTTAACACGTCAGAACACGTACATTAACGTGACGTCCATGACGTCATTAACGTTATGTTATACCACTAGTGGAATATCGAAAATATTGAATGGTGTTATTACACTCCCACACCGCATGTTATGTGATAAATAAAATGTATTACTGGGCGTGAAAACTGCAGTTAAGATTTGAACGTCCGCTCTTCAGTCAATGCGCTCCAGTATGACGTATTCGTGTTGCTTGATGACCTTGACTTCATCGCGTGCGGACAGTCTGTTTCTACCGTGCATATTTTCCATAATCCATAATGGCACATTGTGCCGATTATGGATTTCGAAAATGGACTGATAATCATTGTTTTTCTACTAAAACGTGTTACTATTTATAATAAGAAGAGTTTTTACATATTGGTATTATATTGTCTTGCAGCATTTCTGTAGCCAACATAATAACAGTCATCTTGTATATTTAGAAACTGTGATAGAAAACACATTCGTTAAGGATTATCTAACAGGGTTAAAAGGTATGCATGTTATATATGTTTTTAAAAATTGGATATTACTCGTTTTATTGAGACTTTCTTTTCGCCGGGCGAGCTAGGCGAATACATTCGATTATGTTTGGTATGCGCATCGGAAGAGACATGACTAGGGGCTCACGCTTTTTAAATTTTGTGTTCGATTGGAATCTATTATAAATGTTAATTTAGATCTGTAAATGGATTTTAAACATAATGCACTTGAAACCGGATAAATGAAAACTGATATTTAACGGATGAATCATTCTTTTACGAGGGCTGCTCATTTTCATTTTAACTATATATTCGTTTGATAATGGACTTTAGGTTATTTCTTAAAGGTGTAATATAGCGTGTATTTTGATCATATATTCTGAAATATATGTATATAATGTACAATTTGTTCAAATATTACACTTATTGGTTGTCCCGTTTTGTCACAGTAGCCAATTATACATCATAGCGCACACGCTCCGAGTTTCGCCCTTTTGAAGACAGGTAAGTGTCACGAACCTGTGACGTCATTGGAACTAAGCGATTAGCGGCTCCGCATTAAGTCTGCATTGTCTATGTAGGATTACGTTTTAAGGTAAAAATGCCGTGTGCTGTTGCTTGTTGCAAACGTGTGCATACAAAAGGACAATATAATGATATCAGTTTCTTTCGTGTTCTAAATCAGGGTAATGATTAAGATTCGAAGTGTGGGTGGACCGCTGCCGACAAAAATCGCCCGTCTCGTTAAAAAAGTGGAAATCTTCGAAAGACGCTCGAGTTTGTAAAAACATTTTGAGTTGGACTTGTGGGAAGTTCATCCTTTGGTTTCTTTTTCGTTGAATTTGGAGAACCAACGGCCATGCCGATTAAAAAAACAACAACGGTACCAACAATATTACAAAAATGAGAAGTGCCTAACCCCACCGTCCCCGAGCAAGTTTTATTCGCCGATCAACAGGCATTTATTAGAAAATTAATAAATGAGGTCAATCTCTACATGGAGTACACCCGTTCCTCATTTGACTCTGTCAACGTCAAACGAAGTAGGGCGAACGGTTAGATCACGTGATCATTCAAAACTGTTATGACGATGATTATAATAAATCCTTTTGCGTGATCTGCAAAGATAAATTATAGACCTAAATTAAATAATTTCAATTTTCATTTCTATGAGTTAATTTTTTTTAGTAATTTTATGCTATCGAGCTTCGGTTTGAAATGTTTACATATGCGTTTCGATTGAGGAGACCTAAATACGTATTATCTTTGTAGTAAAATAGTCACGATTAAAACTAAATTGTTTTCATGCATTATTTCAAATATGGCAAATTATATTTACACAATAAATAAATAAGTTTCAGGCAAGCATATTCCAATTTAACAGGTTTTACCAAAAATCTTGTAATTTAGTAGTTAGCAGAGAAATATGTGAGTGCAAGGAAGGATAACTCTGCGTGGAGATTGAAATGAGGTAACATAAATGTTTTTGTTTTATTATCTTAGCACTTCATCGGGCATACGTATGCTAAATTGTAGAAAGGTATATAATCTTAAATCTTTATATACACCGCGATTGTTTAGCTGTTGAAATAGAAGCATGCGTCTTTACGTGAATCAGTCAAGAACTGACGGCGCTAATATAATGTAGACGTCTTTTTCAAAAGATTGCTAAAAAAGGTTCAGCATATAAATTGAAATGAATCCGGTGAAAGAAGCACTGTGTCTTTGTTTCAATATATATTTTGTAGTGTTTTTTTTAACTGTATACCCTTTCTGTCAATAGTGTTATAAATCTATATGTAATATTTATAGCACACTTTTTCGAGTATATGCAATTTATACTGCTTCTCGAGGGCCGCAGGCCCGAGAGTGCAGTATATATCGTATATACGAGAAAAAAGTGTTATAAATGTTTTGTACCTTAGTTATTTACCCAACTACGCATGTGCAAGAAGTCTTTAGGGCGTTGCATTTTTCAG
Organism: Cyrtodaria siliqua; assembly: GCA_037043455.1. Classification (NCBI taxonomy): domain Eukaryota; kingdom Metazoa; phylum Mollusca; class Bivalvia; order Adapedonta; family Hiatellidae; genus Cyrtodaria; species Cyrtodaria siliqua. The sequence goes on from JAWPHD010012020.1 coordinate 22,882, forward strand.
TTTAAAAAGGCTTGACCAATCAAGAAATGGCATGATCACGCGTAATGGGTCTGGACGCATGTTTTTATTGTTGCAGCCAATCGCCCTTACATATTATTGCGCAAATCCAATGTCAAAGAGTGCTGTGTTTTTTCCATATTTGGTAATGTGGAGTCGTGTTTCCATATTTGGTAATGTGTAGTCGATTCGCGCGTTTTTGGCAACAACATTTACACAGAAATTTATTTTTGTGCTGAACTGCAATCGAAATGGATGACGGAGATGATTTGATTTTGAGCCAGATAGTGGCGAATTTAGAAACTGAATTTTTGGAATTGAAAGCATTGAATTGAATGACAGTGATGAAAATATTCAAATATCGCAAGCTGTAGATTTGCTTGAAATGGATTTTAAGTTGTGGGAACAAGAAGTGTTTGGTATGAAAGACTCGCAAACATTACAATATACAGTATTCTTTTATTCATGTAAACTGTTTGGATTACGGGGCCGGGACGAACACAACAACCTGGACTGTAGCAAGTTTCACGTGGGTAGAGATGGAAGATACATACGTTTTGTGGGCAGGAATTGTAAAACATTTAAAGGAGGACTTGGACAAATGGGTCTTACAAACAAGGATATTAAACATTATTGTGAAGACGGTAAGTTATCTTAAATGTCACATTTACTTAACTGTCACATTTATTACACAAAAGCCGCAACCTCGATTCTTTTATTATTGGTGTCACATTTACTTAACTGTCACATTTATTACACCAAAGGCGCAACCTCGATTCTTTTATTATTGGTGCAATATAATTACCAGTAATATGCAAACACTATGTTTTCTCTGAACTATTCTTATAATTAATATTATTACAAAATGCACGTTATCTCGAAAAGTCTAACGGGACGCCGCGAGTAACAAAATGTAATCAAGATTGCCGTGTGTCCCTTTCAAAATGCATACAGTACGCATTTAGCGAGAATATAGATAACAAAATTACACCATAATTTGCTCCTGAAAGTTTTAACACGTTCTTTAAAGCGGTAACAGAATGTGGTCTGATTATCAAATTGACCTTTTTTTCAATTTTATTTGATGAATCTGTTAAAAATATATTGATGAATTTTCAAACGATATTTCGTCACAATTGTACATTCCATTTAAAAGATACGAGTTTCGTTTAGTGTACAGTCACATCATGCATGTTACCTTTTACAATCAAACCTGGTCAAGAGACCACCTGCTTTAAGAGAACACCGTTTCAGTTCCCAATTGTATCGTTTTAAATTAAAATGCAACTATTAAGAGACCACCTGTGTTTAGAGACCATTTTTCTCTCCCCTTTAGTGATCTCTTAATACAGGTTTGACTGTATTTGTACTGAATTTTCAAGACTGCTAGTATTGCGGACTTTTGAAGCATCTGGTCTGTAGTTGTAACCGTACAGTTACAACCCGTTTACAGTTTATACTAACATCGATGTGTTCTTCTTTCAGGACCCCGTTGCCTGGCAACATTTTTCGAGTTGTATCTACAGGCATTAGGAAACGAAGGCCGATTCTACCGACGGTCTCTGGACGGAGAATCCGTCAGATATTCGGATCAACCGGTCGGCGTCAACAAGTTGGATAAATTCTTACAGGATGTACATTTAACTTTTGATCTGCATTTATGGTTTTAAAGTGTGTTACAAGTTTAAAAACTATTTGACTTTAAATAGTGTACTTTCAAGAATAAACTATAATTATCTTGAATTTATCATTTGAAACTGACTGTTACGGTTCAGAGAAGTTTGATATAATGTTCTTTTTGTGTATGTTTCGACAATTAACAGATTTTACTTGCAAAGAAAAACATGATTGTGTTTGGTACATGTTGAATTACGAGGATTATCGGTTTATAACGAGCAATCATTTCATATAAATTGGATTTAAAAAAACAACAATTATTTCATGTAAAAGCTGATTTTATCCTTAATAAAAATCAATGTTGGTACTCTTGTTTTCACTATTTCCTGTTATTTAACTCGCAAAGGAACGCCCTTTAAAAAGGGTCATTTGGTACACCATGGTATAACTGCCAAATCTGTCAGTTATAGCACGGCTGAAATATACCGGCAGTTATTGCACGGTCTAGGCTTAGGCCTTCAGGTTTATGAAAATTATATCATAAGCAGGAACAAAGGAAAACCATTAGAGCTATGGTACAAGTATAGGATAGAGCATGAGTTTTGCACGTGTACGGGGAGATAATGCACGAGCGTTAGCGAGTGCATTATCGTCCGTACACGTGCAAGACTCCTGCTCTATTTTATTTATACCAAAATAATGCTCTATTTTATTTATACCAAAATAACTAACATATGCTGTGTATATCCTCGGGTATTACACAATGCATAGTGTGTATTTTAGCTATTGTGGTATAACTATTTATATATCGCCGTCCGTCTACATATATCGGTCTCTAGATTTAAAAAAAATATGACAAGGCAGAAAATTGATAATGTTACTAGCTATAAAATTAGTTCAGTAATGTTTTATGGCAAAGCAATAACGGCTCTTAGCTCATGCAATAAGTAAAATAAGTGCCTTACAAGATATACTTCTTTTTATATTATGGTAAATTTGATTTGTTGTGTCTGTTTTTTCGATCTGTACATGTACATAATGCATAATATGGCGGCTCGCCGCGGCGGTATTACACCTATCACGGAAATGCAATAAACATCAAATGTTTCATAAAACTATGTTTCCCTAAATGGTGCGTGCTTTTGTCATATACCGACGTATGTACCCTAATTAGGCTGTACTTCAATAGGGCACCGCAATAGTTAATTAGTCGGTATATTGTTAGTTGGGGGCACGTGGAGAGCGTGTCTTACTGCAAATATAAATATAATACGTGCCACTCCTCGAGTGTTTTGGCGGGCACTTATGGCATATATATACTACCTGGTACTATAGAAATTAGATGCTGTGTCATTTATTTATGTTGTTGTTATTTTTATTTTTTATTTTTTATCAATTATGTGAAATATAAACACGTACTAAATATATTTTTTCAATGTCTACTTTTCGGCAAAAATAAAGTCCTTATTATCTGACGCTCGTATTAATGTACAAGTATTAGATCATGTCCATGCATTCGGAATATACTGCATTTCAGTAATTTCAGATTACATTGTTAATAAACTTAATAAAATATTGGTATATTGATACTTTTAGTATTTGTGTTATATTCTAAAAACCTGGGCTACCGATTATAAAAGTTGAGTAGTGTATACCAAGATATGCGATGTTGCCGGTGACTTACTGTCAGAATTTAGATAAAAACTGTTTAATTCCGACATTTTCATACACATTATACTGTTTTTGCGTGCTTTTCCTATGTACTCGATTTTTATCTTTAAAAACATATTTTCACTAAATATACATCAATAGCATAGTATACATCGTATTTATAATGGTATTTAATAATTAAAAACATATCAACAGCGGATTTGTTGATTTAGGACAAAGTTCATCTTTAATACTATTTCAAAACAATACACGCAATATATTGTTTCAGTGTATACTATTCAAATGTTGGAATTATATTTTTGGGGCGTTTTATTTCCGAAGATCTTTGGTGTACGTATGCACTCAAAAACGTATTTTAATCACACACACGAAAGAACAAAGGATAACGTTTACAATGCTAACAGTTTATCGACAAATATAACGATATTGATCAACTGATTGAATTAGCCCAGTGTCAAAGCGTAGTGACTGTCAATCCGAAAGTCATGGGTTCGAAACTCGCCATGTAGGGTATACTCTTTGCAGTGAATGTGTGTGCATGTTTGATGTTGCTCTGTCACGCGCAGGTAAAGAAATGAAAAAGGTTCGCTATAAAAACTGTATATATGAGGGTTTCCAGCCATGTTTTAGTAGCTTGAATTTGGTAGTAAACCGAGGGTTTAACCGCTCCCAGTTGCTTTAGGTACAAACCCGCTACCCTTATATACAGCTATATTAGCTATAAGCATGCTTAAAACCGAATTGATCTCTTTTAAAATGACGGGTAACAAATGCATTAATTACTCACACTGATCAACCGGTTGCACAGAAGTCAGATGGTTGCAGAGAAGTCAGATTGGCGAAATTGTTGGAAGTGGATGGTGGGGTTAATATTTTTGCTTTCTGTTGCGTATTTTGCTAAAATGTTTGGAAAATGATTATGAAGATTTGAAAAGGAATGACAGAGGAAGCTTTCACTTTAAAAAACAGTAATAAAACGACGTTAATGCGTATATGTATAAACGTCCAAAGTTTTGTAAAAACAATGAAATTTTCCGAATAAACACAAATAACGAACTGATATTCGCAATTGTTGTTCAATTTAAAACGCTTGTCAAGATCGTCAATCCTTTCTGTATAACTGTACAAAGTAGCTCATTAAAATAATGAAAACTTTTCGAGTTATAGCATTTTAAAGTCGGCAGGGTAAAAAATAGCGAACCGGAATGTCAGATGTGTTTTACAAGTGCGAACGAAGAAGTCAGATTGAACATTTCAGATGCGAACGGGAAGGTCAGATTGTTTTAAGCAATTCTTTCGCGTTTTTGACGATTACTAGGGTAACCACTGTACAATTTGAATTGAAACTTAACACGAGTTCTTGTAATTACCTATAGATGTTTTCAGCTCACGCATTTAGTAAACATTGTGTTACCTTTTGACATATTGGACATATATTTATTGTAGTAAATAGTAAAGGCAATGCAACCTCAATTGTCATATGAAGACTAAATTCAAATATTTTTTGAACAGTTGGTGTGTGATGTTATGCCCACGAAGGGAGGGCGTATAGTAATTGCACCGTCCGTCCGTCCTTCCGTCCGTCACACATTTCGTTTCCGGTCAATAACTGACATTTATGGAGAGATTTTCACGCGCAAAATCCAGGTCCGTATCTCCAAGGTCAAGGTCACCCTCAGACGTTATGCATTCCGGACAATAACTTCAAAATCGTAACGAAAATACTCAATAAATTTCATAATTAACTTGTCCTAGGTGAGGGGAGGAACCCTATTGTTTTTGGGGCCAGTAGGTCAAAGGTCTCGGTGACCTTGTATGGAAATATGCATTCCGGACAATAACTTCAAAACCATTATGACAACACTCATTAAACTTCATAGGTACATTGTCCTAGGTGAGAGGAGGAGCCCTATTGATTTTGGGGTCAAAAGTCAAGGTCGCAGTGAAAATAAGACCGATTTTGTCAAGCAAACTGATCGGACAAGTTCACTGTCATTGTTGATTCACACGGTATCGTTAACAGTGCCGTTAAAATACCGTACCGTTTCGTTGGTACCGATACCAGTACCGTACCGTTTCATTTTTAACGGTATCCAACCCTACATCTACACTCCTGAAACTTCATAGGTGCATTGTCCTTGGTGAGAGTGTGTATGGTATTTCATTGGGGTTAACAGGTCAATAGTCAAGGTCGCTATGACCTTATGTGGTTATATGCATTCTGCGACACTTCGTATATGCATTGACGTTAGCAAGAGACGTCTTTGGGGCCAGTAGGCCAAATGCCTGTTGCTGTTGGGGTCACCAGGTCAAAAGGTTAAGTGATAACACCAGGAGTATAATACCTACACTCGTGAAAATTTGTATTTGTTCTTGGTGGGAGGAGAAACCCTACCGCTTTTGGGCTTAGTAGGTCAAAGGTCAAGGGAAACATGTCCTCATATGGATACACATTGCAAATGACAATCCCACAACTATGATACCCACACTTATTAAACTTGGTGCATTGTCCTTGGTCAGAGGAATAATCCTATTACTTTTGGGTTCAGTAGGTCATCAAGGTCACATTGAACTGACAATGACTGAATCCTAAGACATTTTCTCACTGAAACTTGTAATTATTAGACTTACAATTTTGAAACTTTACAGAAATAGTACTGGTGTTAAAACAACAACCTTTATTGATTTTAAGCTTAGTAGGTCAGATGTTAAGGTCACTGTGACCTGATTATGACAAATTCCTTCCCAGATGTTATTCACAAACTATTTGATATAGTCTTGAAACTTTATACAAATAGTGTTCTTGGTTAAATAACATCCCCTGTCAGTTTTTATCACTACTGATCAAAGATCAGCAGAGTTTATGCCTTGGTGCGGCATCCGTCGTCCGTCTGTCTGTCCGTAAATATTTTTTGTAGATACTACACCTCTGAAACTACTTTTCATGAAACTTTACAGGATTGTTGCTCATCATGTTTAGTTGATCCTAGCAAAAATTCACATTGATGCAAAATTCAAGATGGCCACCAAAGCTAAATATAGAATTAAAAAAAACAAGTTAGTAGCAACTACTTCTTGAAAACTATAAGTGATAATGATATGAGACTTTTTCTAAAATGATCAGCATGACATGAGGTAGGTCCTTGTCGAAAATTGTTATGATTTGACGTTAAACATGGCTGCCAGCGGCCATCTATGTTTACATAGTAATATAGTAAAAACTTATAGCGACTACTCTCTCTAACAACTAGATTGTCATTAAACTTCACAGGAATGTTGCTCTTGATGTCTAATTGAACCTAGTACAATTTAAGGTCGTCCGGAGATTCAAGATGGCCGCCACGGCTAAAATTGATTTTTAAAAAACAAGTTTGTAGCGACTACTTCTTGAAAACTATAAGTGATATTGATATGGGACTTTTTATAAAATTATCAGCATGACATGATGTTGATCCTTCTTGAAAATTATTTTAATTCGACATTTAACATGGCCGCCAGCGGTCGGCCATCTTTGTTTACATAGAGTTATATAGGAAAAAGTTGTAGCGACTACTACTCTGAAACTATCTATAGGATTTTCATGAAACTTCACAGGGATGTTGCTCTTGATGTCTAGTTGATCTAAACAATTCAGATCAGCCGGAAATTCAAGATGGCCGCCACGACTAAAAATAGATTTAAAAAAAACAAGTTTAGCGAAAACTTCTTGAAAACTGTAGGTGATATTGATATGGGGATTTTTTAAAATGATCAGCATTACATGATGTTGATCCTTGTCGAAAATGATTTTGATTTGACATTAAACATCCTTGTTTAGAGTTATATAGTAAACACTTGTAGCGACTACTCCTATGAAGCTACTTGCAGATGTTAATGAAACTTCACAGGAATATTGCTCTTGATGTCCAATTGATCCTAGCAAAATATCAGGTCGGCCGAAAATTCAAGATGGCTGCCACGGCTCAAAATAGATTTTTAAAAAACAAGTTTGTAACGACTACTCCTGGAAAACTATAATTGATATCGATTTGTGACTTTTTCTAGAATTATCAGCATCACAGGATGTTGATCATTTTTGTCAAAAAATATTTTGATTTGACATTAAAAATGGCCTCCGGCGGCAGGCTATCTTTGTTTACATAGAGTTATATAGGAAACACTTGTAGCGACTACTCCTCTGAAACTACTTACAGGATTTTCATGAAACTTCACAGGAATGTTGCTCTTGATCTCTAGTTGATTTTAGCAAAATGTCAGGTAGGCCGAAAATTCAAGATGGCCGCCACGGCTAAAAATAATTTAAAAAAAAGTTTGTAGCGACTACTACTTGAAAACTATAAGTGATATTGATATGAGACTTTTTCTTAAATGATCAGCATGACATGATGTTGTTTCTTGTCGAAAATTATTTTGATTCGACATAAAACATGGCTGCCAGCGGCCATCTTTGTTTACATGAGAGTTTTATATATTAAAAACTCGTAGCGACTACTCCTCTGAAACTACTTACAGAATGTTCATGAAACTTACCAGAAATGTTGCTCTTGATGTCTAGTTGATCCTATTAAAACTTCAGTTCGGCTGGAAATTCAAAATGGCCGCCATGGCTAAAAATTGATTTATAAAAAACAAATTTGTAGAGACTTCTTCTTGAACACTATACGTGATATTGATATGTGACTTTTCTAAAATGATCAGCATGACATGATTTTGCCAGCGGCCATCTTTGTTTACATAGAGTTATATAATAAAATCTTTACTCCTCAGAAACTACTTGGCAGATTTTCATGAAACTTCACAGGAATGTTGTTCTAGCTATCAGAACCTATCATTAGAGATTCAAGGTCATTGACCTCTTGTTTTTTGTTAGAAGGTCAAAAGTATATATTGACCTGACACCTACAAAATGCATTTAACATAAAAACTAGGAAACGGGTGTATAATTCCCCGTTAGACGGCGCTCTTTTTATATTATTTCCTACCACTTTTAAGAAGTGTATATCTCTAGGCGGGCTTTGATTCATGTTATGGGTTTAAATATCGGCACATTGCTTGTTTTCATATTTTGAAAGATGTAACAATTTGAAAAAAAAAAAAATTGTTTTACAAACTATTGCTCAAAACAAAATACTTATCTCACAACTATTCTAAAATATTATTTAAAATAAGAAAATTATTTAAAATACAAACGTGAGTTATTTTGTTAGGTATAGTTGCAGCTTTGTCAGTCTCCGTTCGTCTGTCCAAGATATACGATATCATGCCCATAACTCAACAACTATTAATGGGACTGAAATGAAACTTCACGCATTGATAGAGGGCAGTGAGAGGAAGTGCAGAGTACAAGAACCATGACTCAGTATATTCATTCGAATTAGAGTTATTGCACTTTGTAATTTTATACTTATAATTCTTGTCCTGAGCATAGCGTAAAAACTACTAATGGGACCAAAGAAACACCATGATAGAGGTCAATGGGAGGAAATGCAGACACAATAACCATAACTCTGTCTTCATTCAAAATAAAGTTATGGCCCTTTTTAATTTTATACTAATAATTCTTGTCCGGAGCATAACTCAAAAACTACTAATGGGACTGCAATGTAGCTTCACACAATGATAAAAGGCAACAAGCGGAAGTGAGCACAAACAACATAACTCTTATCTTTATTCAAATTAGAGTGTGTGTTTTTATTCCTTTTTTATTCTTATTATTTTTTTGAAACCAGCTGCCAGGTCGGTCGCGGCTCAGACGGTGTTGACCTGGCCAATCGACTCCGACAAGTTTACTACTTTTCCACTCTCTGTTCAGAATTCCTCTAAAACATTTTCAGCCTCACAAAATGTGGTCCTCTTAAATAAGCCTCCTGTAGCTCCCAAACCTCTTGTGGCTTCCAAGTCTAAAACTCCTTCAACTATATCCTCAACAACTCCTACAACTACTGCATATACTTCATCTCTTTCGAAATCGACGGACTCTGGTGCAACCAAGAGTTCACCATACCCGAAGAACTCGTCCAAAAGTTCGTCAAATCCGACGAACTCAAGCAGAGCTGCTGCCACGGACGCGACAGCAAGAAAAAGTAAACTCCCGGGTTAGGGAAGCAGTCAAACGGATCTGATGTACTTCAAACAGATTTGGAGACTTGGATATAGAGGTTGATGATCCAGCACATCTGGAACTCCCAAAGGCTCCAAAGTCTCCAAGGTCTGCCAACCCCAAAGGCCGTAAACCCGTACTTCCGCCGTAGTGACATCAACATCCAATAAGGTCATTTAATGGAACTGCCGAGGTTTAAAATCTAATTATGATGAAATCAGCCTACTTTCAAATAAACACAACCCTGTTGCATTTTGTCTTCAAGAAATTTGAAGACTAGTGATAAGATATGTTTTAAAAACTATTCATTGTATAACTATATTTGTGATACAGGTGATAAAGCTGCTGGAGGAGTTTTGATTTTTGTGAATCGAAACATTCCTCACAGAACGGTTGCGTTAAAAACTGGTTTGCAAGCTGTTGCGGTCAGTGTTACGATGTACTGAGTTTTAACAATATGCTCCTTATAAATATAACGTGATTGCAAATACTCTTTTTACCAAAAACCTTCATGATATATCTGATCAAACTATTCCAAAATCTTCGGCAAATCCAAAACTCCCACATAAAGGCAGTCAGCGATCGTAAAGCTGCATTGAATGCTTTTAACTTGCGGCAAACACAAACTAATTAAGATACTTAAGAGTTTTTCGTGCGAAAGCCCGTCGTACTATTAAGGATAGCAAGAGGAAATCCTGGAGATCTAATGCCATTCGACCATTTGGTCTTCGTATTAAACCAAAAAGAGACACTGAAATCGACCTAAATTAGATTGCCAAGTACAACGTACCACAAATTCAACCATGTATTTTTTTTATCTTTGTAATAGTAACAAATCCAATACAGACCCTACTGTCTTTCAAAGCAAATTTAATGAATTTAAATCGAAATACAGTAATTTTCAACATATATACACAGATGGTTGTAAAGATGGAGATAAGGTAGCTGCAGCAGCTGTTGTTCACAAACCCAGCATAAAGAGTCGCCTGCTTGACAAGGTCTCTATCTTTTCAGCTGAACTTAAGTCAGAAATCTGATGATGACCATTTTATAATCTTTTCTGATTCCCTTTCATCTATTCAAGCCCTGGGTAATATGAAACATGATAACCCAGTTGTGCTTCAACTTTTACAAAAGTAAAATTCTCTTATAGTTGATAATGTTATTATTTTCTGCTGGCTTCCAAGCCATGTAGGAATACGTGGTAATGATAGAGCTAATAGTGCTTATAAAGCAGCATTAGGTTTACATATATCTAATGCCAAATTACCTTATACTGATTTTAAAAGTTGTATTAACACATATATTCGTAACTCCTGGCAAGCCACTTGGAATTTGTCAGTAAACAATAAACTCCATTCAATTAAACTGTTACTCGGAGAATGGCGTTCTTCTAGTATACTCATTCGTAGAGAAGAAGTTGTCCTAGTCCGGTGCAGGATAGGACATACAAGTTATACACATTCATATATATTTATTACAAGGTGAGCAATTACCAGAAAGTATATCCTGCTTTGCACCGTTAACGCATCTTGTTGGAATGTGTAGACTTTGATACTATGCGTCAGAGGTACTACAATGTTAATACTATGAAAGAGTTATTTGAAACTATCGATTTTAGTCTTGTTTTAGATTTCCTGAAAGAAATCAGACTATATAAATCATTATATATGTTCTTATATATATTTACTTGTTTATATACCCGTTGACGGACATGTGTTGATTTACATATACAGTTTATATTACTACAATATCATCCTTCATTTGTAAATAGTTTAATCTTTATTTCTTTACATTATATTTTTAATTACTACTTCATTTCGTCGTCTTTTATCAGTTTTTGCGCACAATATGACCTGTATCGACGTGCCGTAAAATACCATTCTTTCATTCATTTTTTTAAAGTGAACAAGCGTTGTAATTTCTAATTTGGAATGCAATTAAAAATTTGTTTGTATTGTGTTTTACGTCATTTTCAACACATGCAAGGTTATATATGACGATCGATTTTTTTGTGGTGGAGGCAGACCACCCACTTTTCCTGAGTAGAACCAGTAATGTACACCTCCCCCATCCGTAAGAATCGACACTTCCTCACTTAGAAGACAAGCTCCCAGTGGGATTGCAAAATTTAAAGTTTAAAGAATTATGATACAAGGTAAGCGCTATAAAGCTTTAATTTAATTATTAATTAAAACATATATGATCCCTTACTGAATTTATTTCATGTCCCGAGTCACAAAAACTAACCCCACGACGGTGATTAGTAGTAGAGCGTTCGCCTTGCATGCGGGAGGTCATAGGTGCAATCCCCGGCCGGATCACATTAACTAAAAATGACACTTGAAGGTCTCACTACACACTTAGCTCCCTTGCATGTGACTGTAGGATGATTCTTACACCATAAAAAGTAGGGGTGTGTTCTTCGGTTTGAGATATTTTAATAATTGCCCATGGATATTTTCTTTTCTTTTTGCAGGTGAGAAAACAATAGTGTGAGATTGGATGAACAGCGATTAGACGACACTGACAGCAAAATGTGACACGTTTATGGGTGCTCAAAATAGTATGAATTTAGGTGCAAACTGTTTAGTGAAAGCCGAGAAGAGTACCTTGTCTGCCACCACTCACATTAAAAAAAATATTGGGCTATGTACCAGATTTGGTAGATTATTATGAGCAGCAGTAACTGTATTTTGCCAAAATAAATACTTTAAGACTGTAAATGCTTGATTCAGAATGGAAAATTGGACTTTACTGCCTATGGCCAACACAGTAAAATCAAAGTGTGTAGTGAGACCTTGAAGTTCCATTGCTTGAAGGTTATATAAGGGGTAGTGCTAGAACTGGTCGCTCCGGTGTCAGAATAATGATTGGGTGGGGTATCAATCATGTAGAAATTTCCTTAAAAATTGAAAATCGTGAGTTTTATTTATTTGGGGGAATTTGATCTTTTGACTTTTACCTCTGGCCCCATGGATCAGACCTTAGATTCGAAACCTTCGTTGTCAGCCACACATCATAGGAAACCACAGTGCTAAATATGAACACCCTCGAAGGAGTTTAGGATACGAGGAAACAATAAAAATGCATGCTGACCCCATATGACCCGAGGAGGATCTGTACATCAAATCACAAACCCTCCCATATTGTACTCGACGTATATCATTGCAAATAACATGTAGGAAATTTCATTTAAAAATACTGAAAATCACAGGCCCCATGGGTTTAACCCTAGATACAAAGCCTTTGTTGTCAGTTACACATCCTAGGCAACCACTTTGCTAAATATAAACACCCTCCTTCAACTGAAGCAGGAGGAGTTGCGAGGAAATGACCCAAGTCCACAGTATGAACAGTCCGGCCAAGTTCGTTAAAACGCAAATGAAATAGATATAGTCTGAACAAGTCAATCTATAGTATATTTAAGAAAATCTCCGGTTTTGCTGGTCCGATCTAGCTGGTTTTCAAACTTGCTTGAGCTTTCATTGATATCAACAATTTGGCCAAGTTTGGTAAAGATAAGATGAAAAAACATGAAAGCCCTGTCGACTTAACGATGCAAAATATAGCATATTTAAGAATGTCAAGGGCTATAACTCCACTGTTACTGTTTTGATCTGGCGGCTGTTTTTTAAAAATGTCTTAGCTTTTCTTAATATCAACAATCTGGCCAAATTTGGTAAAGATAAGATAAAAAAGGCACTATGCTCTAAACGAGGCAAAATATAGCACATTTAAGAAAATCAAGGGTCATAACTCCGATGTTACTAGTTTGATTTAACTGTTTTTTAACTTCTCTGAGCTTTAATCGATTTAAACAATTTGGCCAAGTCTGGAAAATATCAAATGAAAAATGAAAGCCCTATTATCTTAATGAGGCAAACTGTAGCATACTTTAAAGAAAATCAAGGAACTCCGGCATAACTGGTTATATCTAGCTGGTTTTCAAACTTGTCCGAGCTTTTTATTCTTATCAAAAATGTTTCCAAGTTTGGTAAAGATCAGCTGAAAAATGAAGTCCCTATCGTCCAAAAGATGCAATATATAGCATATTTAAGAAAGTCTAGTGTAACTGTTTTGATCTGGCTGGTTTTCAATTTGTCTGAGATTTTCTTAATATCAACAATCTGGCCAAGTTTGATAAAGATCAGATGGAAAAAACCATTATGCTCTAAACGAGGCAAAATATATCATATTAAAGAAGATCAAAAGCCATAACTCCGATGTTACTTGTTTGATCTAACTGTGTTTTTTTAACTTCTCTGAGCTTTTATTCATTTCAACAATCTGGCCAGGTCTGGTAAAGATTAAAATGAAAAATGAAGGCCCTACTGTGTTGGCAACAACTACCGACGGACAACTCGCTATCCCATAAGCTCTGCTAGCATTCGGGCAGTAGCTTAAAATCGAATGAGAATATATGTCGATGTGACTTTTAGACAAAGGCGGTACTCTTGGATTTGGACATGGGCTTTCTTTTCAAACTTCATTAGAAGTATCACGGCATTGAACATTTTCAAGTTTGTTCAAGTTCGTTTCGTTAAAAAACTAGATCAATGTTACTAAAAATATAAAACCTTTAAACGATTTCTTATCATGAACCGTCGGTAGGACATGAATCGGAAATGGGATTTTAATGAAACATTGGCCTCTTTTAAGTATGTTTACATTTGGCAGATTCGGTCAAATTCAGGAAAGTATTACTACAAATATAAAAACCTGAAAACAACTACCTCCAACAGTACTAGTGAGGTTTTCATACAATTTTACATTTCTTGATTTCTTTCTCAAGTTTTTTTAATTGTTCTGTTATATAAACAATAGTTCACTGATACGTATTTAAAACAAATACTTTTCATAAGGGTACCCTGGATAACCTACTATGCACATACGATAATCACTTTGAGGCCCAACGTGCCTCTCGTTTATCAACATCTGTATAACTAGTAAAACAAAATCGACCGTCATATAACCTTACATGTGTTGAAAATGACGTACAACACCATACAAACAAACAAACAAATAAGTGGTATCGCGTCATCATTTCCAAGAAAGAGGACCGGATTGTAAACAATTCCTACCATATCCGTGTTCATTTCTAATTGACAACACGTTGTTGTAAAGTAATTTTGACTTTGATTGATGGCTCTTTATTACGTAATTATAACGAGAAGAATACATTGTTTGTATCGAGGATTTTTACAAAAGTTTGTTTTGATGGGATTGTATCAATATTTATAAATAAAACATTCAAATGTATCAGCATGTTTAAATGTATACTGAATAATGAATAGTGTATAATGAATAAATGAATGAATGAATGAATGAATGAATGAATGGATGAATATATAAATAAATAAATGAACAAAAGGATGAATGAAAAGTGAATGAATAGATGAATGAATATATGCATCAATGAGTGAATGAGAGAGAGCTAGAGAGAGAGAGAGAGAGAGAGAGAGAGAGAGAGAGCCAATGTGAACGAATATCTTGTTTAATATAGTTTTACAAAAGTTAGATTTGTATGTGCCTGCAAAGGGTAATCAAACTTACTATGGGAATCTATTTTTAGTTAGACAATTACACCCTGTGTAACCTAGAACGCGTCATAATGTTGAATTTGCGGTACTACTAACGTTTCATTACCGGTATTTCCTGTTGACATCGATCGGGGACATGAGAGTGATGTAAGAAACAACACTTTATTTGTATAGATATGTCCAGCTTTTTAGGATAAGGTATAGTCAGTACCGGAAAGGATTGAAATTTTTCGCTGCATATGGTTTGATAACGCAATCTTATACTTACACATGGTAGCAGTGAACAGTTTATTTGTGTTGTGAAGCACACGCTAACGCACTCGCATCCCTTACATGTGAACAATTGTATGTCTGGGCTAATGTATAATTCTAGCATGTCGTGCTACAAAGGTGAACATGTAATCAATCACTAACGCATGTCAAGGATTTGACCAGAACGAAGCGAGGTCATCCACCTTGATACAAAATGTTTGGTAGGAAGAACTGATGGTAACAATTGGGAAGAAAGTGTCTGGTAATGAAAAACGGTCGTGGTATGTTTACATCTTCGTGACAACATTTTTTTAAATATATAATAAGAGATATAATGTTATTTTCTCTTGGCACCTATTTTACGCTTGCGTAAAACCTTGCTTGTACCGAGAGTCCTCTACTTGTTTCAATCATTCGGGAGAATGGACGACATTCTTCTTGTTTGGATGGACAGGTCACGTATACAATTCGATATTTTCATACAGATAGAATCTCTGTTAATGGTGTTTTGCTGATCATACAATAAACATCTAAATGAGAGTCAGAAGCAGTAAATTTATTAAAAAAACGCATTTTAAAGGTATTGTTTGGCAAAATTGTCGAGTAACGCGCCATAAAACGGTATACCACTTTCACAACGTGTCATAAACAGTATAATGTTTTTGAAACTATGTGCATTTTTAAAATTGTTGATGAAAGATACATACGAATCCAGGGACGTTCCCTACTGTTACTTACGAATAGATTCTTTGGTCATTTAACGTGCTAGGATACCGACCGATACAGGGGACAATCCGGTTTACGACACGCCCCATCCGACGGTCAAAGGCAAAGAGAAAATGTCTTTCCCAAAAAGACACAGACGAAACTGTGCGGCGGCGGTGAGACTTATACTGCATATAAACTAGCATGACAACATATAACGCAGCAATTCCATTATTATCTCCCCGCAATTTACTGACCATAATGATAACGCATTTTAATGCTAGTATAATTGTTTCATGATTTAAACCGTTTTAATATGCTTTATAAACTCTCTGTACCGTTTTATGGCGCGTTACTCGACAGTTTTGTCAATACACGTAAAATGCGTTTCTGACCCTCAATTTAGGTGTCTGTTGTATGATCAGCAAAATACCGTTTGCCGTTAGTTTTATACGTAGCTTCTCGTCCGAAATCGTCGAAAGTAGTCCAGTTTCACGAATGATTGAAAAAAGTAGAGGATTTTCGGCTAAAATGATACGAGAAAGTAAAACTTCAATCATTTCCGGCTCGTACGCGCTATATCTTATCCTAAAAACATGGAGATATCTATACAAATAAAACGGTTTTCTTACGTCACTTACCTGTCCCCGATCGACAGGAAATACCGGTAATGGAACGTTAGCAGCATCGAAAATGCAACGTTACGCGGTATATGACGCGTTCTAGGTTAGCCAGGGTGAATTAGGAGCTACATCAGATAAACTACTAGATACTGAAATTAAATAATAATTTTTAAACTGAAAAATAATACATTTTGAACTCCCCATACCTTAATTTTTGCTATAAAATGGTTCGCGCACTTGCATTTTCTCAAATCGTTACACAATGACCCAATGTGTTGCAATCGTTAGTGTCGTGGTTCTGGTATCGATAGGGGCATCTCTGGCCTGTCCAACAGGAGGGTGGAGACTGGTTTTCAGAGCGACTGCAGGGAACGGCAATAACGCCGCTGATGCTTGGAAAACTGGTAAGTAACATTTATTTTATAATAAAATGATATATTTATATTAAAACATTTTACTATTTATCAAGCAGGGGTCGTATTCATAAATCTCTTGAAAGAAACCCAGACTCAAGCGGAATTCTTCAATGATACATATCTTAAATTAAAATGAAACATACGCATGCCCTTTTTGAGTCGCCTTGAACATTAAAATGAAACATAAGCATGTCCTTTTTGAGTCGCCCTGAACATTAAAATGAAACATAAGCATGCCCTTTTTGAGTCGCCTTGATTGTTGTCGCAACACACAATGAACATTTGAATCTTGAAGCCATACGATTGCTCAATTTACCTCAATACATTTTCACCGAATTACTGCAGCGTGATTGTAAAGGCTATAATAGCGTAAATGACTCTCCATAGACTCTCCATAGACTCTCCATAGACTCTCTCACCATAGACTCTCCATAGAGTCACTTTCCATAAACTCTCCATAGACTCTCTCCATAGACTCTCTCTCCATAGACTCTCCATAGACTCTCTCACCATAGACTCTCTCCATAGACTCACTCTCCATAGACTCTCCATAGACTCTCCATAGACTCACTCCCCATAGACTCTCCATAGACTCACTCTCCATAGACTCCATAGACTCACTCTCCATAGACTCCATATACTCACTCTCCATATACTCTCTCCATAGACTCACTCTCCATAGACTCACTCTCCATAGACTCTCTCTCCATAGACTCACTCTCCTTAGACTCACTCTTCATAGAATCTCTCTTTCTCCATAGACTATATATAGACTCACCCTCCATAGACTATCCATAGACTAACTCTGCATAGACTCTCCATATCCTATCCATAGATTCTACATATTTTATTTTTTTTAACAACCTCTAAAAAGATTAAACCTGGTTATAATTATGGGAAACTTACTTTATCATGCAAATATACATGTCTGCTATTAAACATCAACAAGGAAATGGGTGTGTGGGGGTGGGGGGCCTGGTTGTGGGGGGGGGGGGGGAGCTGGGGGAGGTGGTATATCTTCTAAGAAAGATTTCTGCAGCAGTATACTATGACTGGGACAAAGGTCATCATTGTTTTGACCCCTGGCAATTGCATACCCTTTCCACTTTCACGTTTGACATTTATATCTAAAACTGTCAAAAGCATGATGAGCTGCATTTCCAAATATCAATAACATGTCCAGAATACAGTTTCAGCTAAAAATAACAGGAAACTGCAGTAAAAAAAAGTTATAAGGGAAAAAGATTAGCACTCTTTTATATAGAAATACTTTCGACTGCACCTAGCAAGCACATCCGGTTGAATTAGCGTAATTAGGCCTAAACAGAAAGTTACTGAGTCGCTGTAAATGGTTTATCGTGTGAATACACATGTCATATATTCATCATTTACAAGGATCTTACGAAGTTTGTAAATCACGTCACCACAGAAGTCAGGTTGTGATAGTCCTTGTCCCAGAAGTGTTCTTAAATTACTTTTATATTTGGAAAGAAGATTAGTGTTACGATAATACAATTTGCAAAGGTTTTACGAAGTTTATGGTAACGGTAGCCCTGATGGAGTAGCTTTTTAGTTATACAAAGATTACGAATAATAAAGTCCCCAATTCGAGTACAAGCTCTAGAAAAACGAATAAATTGAGACACATAGACTCGATAATAAATTGCTCGGGAAACATCCCATCTAAATGGGGATAATTAATGGGGATAATTAACAATATCAAAATGAAAGTCATCTCTTTTGTCATAAATTTTGTTAATTATTTCACCATTTTCAATAGAGAGATGTAAATCGAGAAAAGAAGCGTTTGTATCAGAAATGTTAGCTTTGTTAAGGATGTTAAGTCGCGGCTGAATGTATTTACGGCTGTATATTGACCACTTCCAACGAAATATGAAATTATGCGAAAATAAGTATTCCATGTTCATGCAATGGATGAAGCATGTATAAAAGTGCCTATATATGATTAAATACATGCTGCATTCATTTCATGAAATTGTTTAATGCTGAAATAATTATTTACGCATAGTTCAATATGTTATTGGAAGTGGTCAATATACAGCAGTTGACTGAACAACCTTAAGTTGAAGAACTTTAGGATGGATAGTATTAACTGTAGTAGAAAAGAAAGGGTGGTCAATGTTCAATATGTCAATATGGCAAAGTAACCGTTTGATTTTCATGCCTGAACGATTTGCACATTTCGATATCATGGTCAACCATTCTGTAAAATTAAAAAAAATAAATCTGGCTTAAACTGGGGGGAGACACACGTTTTTTATGCACAATTTAAAGTGCAAATGGTCATAAATCTGGTACATATGATATTTTGCCATATATAATAAGCACATTATTGCATTCTCATATATGAATCATTCTCATATGATTCTGATATAAAAGGAGCCACATATAATTCTCATATAGAACCTTTTATATGTATATAATGGAAGTTTCATATAGTTTTCATATGGGAATAAAGCCATACAATGTTTAATTTTTAAAACACACATTTTCATATAATTTTCATGATTTTTTAAAAACGTTTATATGATTCTCAGATGATTACATAAATCTTATATTAAATGTTGTGTATAAGAATCATGTACTGCTTCTTTTATTTAAGTAGCATATAGGTATCACATGCGAAGCATATAATAATCATATGATACTTTTATGTGACAAAATTGGTGTGATTTTCATGCCTAAACAATAGGCACATCAACCATGCTGTAAAGTATCAAAACAGTCCGGCAGGGAGGAGATATACACACAATATATTTTTAAGCAGTATTTGTAGTACAAAGGGCCATAACTTAGGTATTATTCGCGCGATTTTTCAGATCTAGACATCACAGTTAACCTCCATTTCTCCAGGCTCAAATGGGGGTGCAAGGAACAATTCTATATAGAGATTGAGTTAACTTTCCTGTGAAATTTTAAAACCTGTGGAAGGATATAGACACACACGATTTCGGGACGGGCGGATGGAAATACAGACGGACAGATGGACAAGCCTAATGCTATATGCCCCCACCCTCCACCTCACCATTCGGTGGCGGGGGTATATAAATGCATGTAAAATGTGCCAGGTTCAAAATATGCGAATAACAAAAATAAGTATAAAAGTCGAACAGAAAATGCAGCTTTCAAAGAACACAGTAAACCCAAAACACGCAAAAGGACAAACGTGAATGGCAATATTAATAAAGAATAAAGGAATATGACGTCACAAACACAACACAAGGTTGACAATAGGGTTACCGCCTTGAAATGGTCAGTGGCAAAAAAGTCCACTGGGGTTTTAAACCAGGTTCTAGGGTGCACCAAACCTCACACTTACCCTACTGTCATCTCAATAAAACGGGACAGTGTAAATAAAGAAATCCCCGCCATGAACTATTCTCTAACCAACAAGGCAGCATTAATAGGCAATATAAGTAAAACACAAAGATGCTCGTTTATATATAAATACAAAAAAAAGCCTAGAAAGCCACAAAGAATGTACTCAATGACTTGGCAGAAGCCAGAGCAACAACAGAACAAATCATTAAGGGCACGACAAGACAAGATTGCAGACAAACATCAAACGTCACAGTCCTTTTGGGCTATAGGTAGACGTCATCATAGGGTCCACAGTATGTCCGGTCATCGCACAATTAAAGAGGAAAGCATAGTGGCGAACTATAAATGGGTCCACCACCAAGCATGCAGTGCGTTGCAAAATGATAGGGTCATAATCTCTTTTGATAAACCTTTTAACAAGTTTAACAAAGATAGTAAGAAAGTGATCATGACCAAGGATCTTGCGAAGTTTGTAAATCACATCACCATAGAAGTCAGGTGTCGCAGAAGAGTTCTAAAATTACTTTTATACTTGGAAAGAAGATCAGGGTTACGATAATATAATTTTTCAAAACCGGGTATGGAAACGATTATCATTTTGTAGGATGTTAAGAATGTTAGACCTCACTTTGTGTGCACTCTTCAGCATTCTGCTAATGAAAAGCCCTACGAATGTGACGCACAATTAAGATAGTCTAACGACTCGTTTTCACAGAGACGCCAACTCCGCCCCACCCTGAATCCACCCTACTTACACGCTTGGATACGGTTCTTATAATTTGAAAACTTAATGTATAATGGACGTTGTACCGCTGTTTTAAATCTACCGGAAGCGGTAGTGAATTAAATAGGTCATGTCTACGTCACTTTGACTTTTAGCTATAGTGCTTGAATTCGTCATCATAAAATTATTATAGTTTGACAGAAAAGGACCGCTTTATCATTAATCAACGTGTTACTATACTCTGTCTGCTGTGTTGTATACTGACCGAAATTTACACATTCAAACGATCGACAATTTTACTTTACACCCTATCCTCTTTATCAAGCGACAGTCCCTTTTAATCAAGAGGACAGAGTGTAAAGTAAAATGTTCAAAGCGTCCACTTTCTTTTGCAACTGAGTATATATACATTTACAATATTCGTTATAATTACTTTGCAAATTTTAAACATATAATTGATTATTCTATTATATCTAACGCTAGTCAAACTAAATCTACCTAGAACACCGTACACAAAATCGTTTTGAGTAAAACGACAAAATCGTTTGGAGTAGAACGGTTAATACGTAAAATACGTTTAAATATAATGTATGGATAGGTTCAATATTCTCAGCTTTATGAAAACCCCAAACTTCACAGGCATAAGTCAATATAGGTAAAATAGGTGTGTCGGAAAAGTTCTAACCTATGCTTAATAGAGATATCTGAAAATTGCATTAAAAGCTGATTTGATTTAAAAATAGCCTTGTGGTTTTCCAGCTAATGTCATTCATGTTACGCTAAACGATCCACCTTGTGAGAAAACTATGCCAAGGATGTATGAACAAGTTTTGACTATTTCTAGATTAACATCATTAAAAACAAACTTTCAATTTCTAAGTAACATTCCCGCTTTTCTAAAAATAATGACTGTTTTTATGAACATTTACTTTTAATTTCCATCTCTGGCAATAATCGTATAATATATCAAGACCCGTTTGAAGACCTTCAGGAGTTTCAGAAAAAACAACTATATTATCAGCGTAAAGCAAAATGTGTTTCATCAATATTATCAAATATATTTAACATACAATCTTATTCTGTATCAATTAAAATATAGCTAAAAGAATTGACGCACACCAACCATACATGAACAACAGTTACTTAACATGTTATTATATTTGACAGTGATTTTAAGCTTTCGTAAATGCTTCTGATAACAGTTAAAATTTTACCTCTTATACCTAATTTTAATATTTTTGTCCATAGGCTTTTTCTTTCTACGTAACCAAAATCTTTGCTAAAATCTCTACAAAACTACAGTACATTTTCTTTCGTTCATTAATCATATGTGTAATTAAATCATGTAACATAAACATATTATCAATTGTGCTCATACCACTTCTAAATCATGTTTGGGCCTCAATATATACGTTGTAACATTCTGCCCAGTTAAGAATTTCTCCTATATTTATCAGTACTATTAATAGACCCTGTTTTATGTAATGGGATTATAAAACCTTTCGACCTGGATTCTGGAAAAATACCTTCTATTTTTTTTTGTCTTTGTTTTTTTAAATATTATTAAATAAAGCTGACACATATGGCAATAATATGTTCACATAAAAAACTCGTTTAACAAATAAACCAGGACCAGCGCTGTTGCCAGTTTTGAGTTGTTTAATTTCATCATTGCTAATATCCTCATCTAATTCAATTTAAATTCACAATTAACAAATCATTCATTAAGGTAAAGGACATATTCATCCGGATTGAAAAGATGATCATCTGGATGTTTAACAGATTTAAAGTATTGTTCAAATGACGACAATGTTATATTTGGGCTATTTACATGAGAAGATTCTTTTAAAGGGACATACGACACCCTTGATTTTTTTAAAACTCGCGGCCTCCCGTTACGTTTCAACATAACTTGGATATTTTCAATCAATAATATGAATTATTCGAATAGTTCTTAGCAAATAGTTTTTGCATATTACTAACTTTTGATAATATTGCCCCAATAATATATGTAAACATTTGGTAGAATCTTGAAATCTCAATGTGTTTATTTAATTATATGCTAGCAGTTTTAAAGTCAAAATGAGGCAGGATTAATGTATTGAGGTGTTAATTTTAATGCTTGAATACAACTCCAAATTGCTGTGTGTCCCCTTCATATGTTCCAGTATAGTTTTGCATTTTTATGTTTGTATGAGTCTAACTTTCTTGTTTGTTCATTGTTGACATTCTTTCATCAGTGATTTATATTCAGAACGGGATTTGACTAGTGTAGCTATATTTTCATCAGATTTAAAATTTCTAAATTTAGTTAGACAATAATACAATCTAATTCACTTTTCAAGACAACATTCACCAAACCATTCAGTTTTAACAGGTTGTGTATTTCCTTTAACTGTAAGTCCAATGTCATGGGCCAGTATGACACTTATAACCGCCAATGTGAAGTCACTTGAATTAATTAATATTTGTTATGAATAGAACATTAGAATGTTTTGTGACTTAATTCTGCTATAATTAATAAAGATTTTGCTCTCACAATTGGGACAATATGGGCTTTAATAGCTAGGAAAATACGCGTTATTTCACCCTAGAGAGAGATGATAGCAGATATAAAATTATCTTTATCATGATAGACTCATAAGGTCCGCTTTCCATGCGTTGAGAAATACAGATACATTAACGTCTCAGCCCACTATAATTTTCGTATGATTTCCATTGTAATGTGTTTATTTGGTCAAAAGTCTACGACATGTCTTAGGCTTGATCCAAGGTCTGCACGTTAAAAGAGAAAACACATAACTTTACAGGTTATTTGCATCTACCCAAACTGAGCATGGCATGACAAAACTTTAACCGCGAAGTGATTCTAACCATCTCGTCTAAAAGGAGACTGACTTAGCTAGAAATACTCTAGCAACATGAAAATTTCTGAGAACGCTTTCTGAAATGCACTAGAGTTAGCACATGGGGGGATACTTTCAATGGAAATAAATATTAAAAAGGGGATCCCTTTGAAGCAACTAACACAAACAAGAGATAAAAGTAACAGACTCGGTTGAATTGAGTCCGTTCATGAGAGGTAATGTAAATTGCAACACCTCTCACGCCTCCTAGCACCGCCTTAAGCGATATTCTTCTTTAAAGCCACACAGATTGGGCTTGATGATCCCAAAGGACAGTAAATAATAACACTACTGATTTGTACTCGGGGCGACTTTTTATGGCCGCCACACAGCACTAAACAAACGCTAGTGTGAATGCCAATACATATTAAAAAGGGGATCACTTGGAAGCAACAAACACAAACAAGAGATAAAAGTAGCAGACTCTGTTTGATTGAGTAATGAGATAAATGTACTGACCAAAGTATAAAGAAATATAAAATGATCGGACAGGGAAAGTAGCATTCAAGGAGGACAGTCAATCACAAAACACAGAAACAAACATGCATGATCTTTCTTGTCGTGCCCTTAATGGTGTATTCTCTTACTGCTCTGGCTTCTGCCAAGTCATTGAGTACCTTCATTGTGGCTTCTTTCTAGGCTATTGTTTTTTTGTATTATATTTACACGAGCATATTTGTGTTTTACTTATATTTCCTACTGATGCTGCCTTGTTGGTTAGAGATTAGATCATGCGGGTATTTCTTTATTTACACTGTCCTGTTTTAATGGGATGACAGTAGGGTAAGTGTGAGGTTTGGTGCACCCTAGAACCGGTTTAAACCCCCAGTGGCCTTCTTTGCCACTGACCGTTCCATGGTGGTAGCCCTATTGTCAACCCTTTTGTGTTTGTGATGTCGTTTACTTTTATTATTACTTTTGCCTTCTTGTTTGTCTGTTTCCATGTTTGTTTCTGTGTTTTGTGGTTGACTGTCCTCCTTGAATGCTACTTTCCCTGTCCGATCTTTTTATATTTCTTTTATGCAAACAGACAAACAAGAAGGCAAAAGTAATAATAAATACAAATGACATCACAAACACAAAAGGGTTGACAATAGGGCTAGCGCCTTGGAACGGTCAGTTGCAAAGTAGGCCACTGGGGGTTTAAACCGGTTCTAGGATGCACCAAACCTCACTTATAGTCCTTTTATAAATCCATTCTCATTAAATATCTCACGACTATATTATACGAAATAAAACTTTTAATTTCAATAATCCACCAGAGTTCGTAACAAATCCACCGACGCCGTTTTTGTTTATAGACAAAACATAAATATTGTTGATATAAGCGGTTATTCATTTACATGTATTTGCAGAGGTGTATTCTATAGGGGGCACTCCACAGTTTATGGTCCAATTCTCAATAATTAAACCCATGACAAGCCCCTAGCCTGGATCCTTGAGCAAAACCAAATAACACCATCATTGGATCATACAGTTCTTAGAAGACCATGAAATTACCCATGTTTTCACACACAACTGAGGACTGTCCCCTATAGTATTCATGATCACAAAAATGCTGGAATAAATGGATCTAAAGTAAACGTGTACTCTTTGGACAAACCCATTTAATATGTTTGTCCTAATAAGTTCCCCGTTTATATATATGTCGGTATTTATTTGACATTGTGTATTGCTAGTTTATCAAGAGATTTTGCTATGACTGATCAAACTTCTGTATAAAACGTTTCCTTTATATACACGTATTCCAGGTGCAGCGACTAAGTTTCGTAATTACTGAAGCGATAGCCACCTCGTACTTTTATCGCGCGCGAAAAAATCCTTAAATAAAGAAAAAATACAATCCCATCCTAGCAACATTAGCTTATGGTATACGCTATTTGATTTCTTTAAAAGGACATGCATTTATAACGACGATGTAGCTTTAACCACAAGTGTGTCCGCATCCGACAATGCAAAATTAATTGATGACCTATTCACACCGTTATTTGCTCTGCCGGGAAACGAACCCGTAATCCCCTTTATGCAACTCCGACGACTTGGTCACTCGCCGATTTAACGTTTAAGAAAAGGATTTCATTTAATTAATCATAAAACTAAGCATTATAGAAAGATGATATATTACTAAGTTTATAATTCTAAAATCAATATTTGATCTCGCCATTGTTTTATTCTCAGTAGTTGTATGCATAGGCGGATCCAAGATGTTTCGACGGGATGTGGTTTGGGGTGGGGTCTTTTTTTTAGAAAAATAGGGTGGGTAGGTGGTGATTCAATGAAGAAAAAAAAGACTACATTATTGATGTTTTTTAAATCTCAGTGGAGGCGGGTTGGGTGGTGGGGGTGGGGTGGGTGGGGTCCGTACATCATGTCCCCCGTTTTTTATCTGCCAGTGTGTATGTGTATGAACATGTTCATTCTTTCTATTGAAGCTGAAACCAGTCTTTTCTGTGAAGTTTCATACACATATTGAGCATATTCGATCATGGATTCGATCAACCCGCATATGAGAGGAGTAAACTATATAGTCATATTATTGGCGCCATCTAACTAATATAATAAAGTCAGGCTTACATTTTTGGTGTGGTATATAATTTATAAAGTGAATTAATGTGTAGAATTGTCGATTATTTGATATGCAATATCACTGTGTTGTGTACGTTTGTTAAAAACATTGTAGTCATGAAATTTCTGTAATATCAAACTTATCAATCATATATGCATTTCAGGAGCTGCGACAACAACCGTAAGTCCCACGTCGATGAAATGGTCAAATGCTCAGGACTACCGAAATCCCGCCATCGACCAGTGGGGCGGCCTTAATGTGAAATACGTCAGATACGCTCTGTATGTGGAAGGGCAAGAAGTAGCCAGTATCGTCTTCTGCGGCAATGGTAGCACTAACATGGACTGGTTCGACAAAGATCGAGTTATCTCCTCTTCTTGGCCAAGTCTGACCAGTAGTGTGACCTATAATTACTTTACTATCGAGGGCGATGACCAAACCGGTTACGAACGTAATTTTTTCATCAACTTAAAATACGGTGGTTGTAATTCGGACTTTGGTTACGTAGCAACCGTGGAGAAAGCAGCGGCTAATGCATGCTCATGGGACGAGCATCCGACATACCCACAATTCCTGTTTTCGAAAACCAATGATCCTATTCTGTGGAACAAAAACTCCTATGGTAGAGCGGACCATTTGGCAGTGTTCATAATGCATAATTAAGACTGCTGCTTTGGAGTGATCCGATTTTTAAGCAAGAAGA
Source organism: Cyrtodaria siliqua (assembly GCA_037043455.1). NCBI lineage: Eukaryota > Metazoa > Mollusca > Bivalvia > Adapedonta > Hiatellidae > Cyrtodaria > Cyrtodaria siliqua. Next base: position 50,047 of record JAWPHD010012020.1, read on the forward strand.
AACTAAGCTTTACTATATAAATATCGAGGAGTGATTAAAAAGGTTTAAAAAAACACACACTGTCATATTTTAATTGAATTAGTTTAAACATCTCAGATGATTCGCTTGCATATTTAGAGTTTATTAAAACTTATTCTAATACATTTTCGACTTTGTTGGTTTCCTGAAGTACAACAATCCACAGCCCGTGTACGAACCTGGGGAGAAAGTAGCTTTCCCTTAGGGATATAGCACCGCTGCGTCAGATTACCTCTAAGTGTTCTGACGTGGTGCTGCTCAGGCCTGGCATAACTTGTCATAGACTGGTAATGCCAGTTAGTTCGTCCTACAGACATACACATACACACACTAACATCGCTGTGCCCGGTTGCCCATGAGTGACCGGACAAGGCATTGTTTATTTTGAGCATACTTGGTCTTATGCTGGTAATGCTAATTCATACGCCACATACCCACACACTCAATCACACATTCAAAACGGCTACAATTGCAATGCTGCCAAAAATTCAGGATATACCATATACGAAACCCGAAATGTGTACCTATGTTCAGGATTAAGTAGATATATGAACATATACATTTTTCTATGAAAATCTTGTTCAGCTAAACAGACTACTATAGAATCATGTTGGATAGTTTTTTCCATAATGAAACATCAAGTTGTAGAGTAATCACTATTGTATATAGAAATTTCACATCATGGCATATATCTCCAATGTGGACAGTGTATATCTATCTAAACCATAAATAATTTCAATACAGATATAATATAAACTCACGAAACATGATATAGATGAACAATATTGCACAAAATAGTTTCTTTTTTGAGGAAGATTCAAATAGATGTGTTTGATAAAAAAAACACACTAACTCGCAATACTACATCTTAACAAGAAAAGTAAGTATAACGCATGCTTGTAACGCATATGCAGACGATTTTTAATAATTAGTTAGTTGTGGAGATTTTGTCACATACCTGTCGTCTTAAGGTAAAGTGAAGAAGTAAAAAATACTGTATGAATACAGATTAGTTTTTATTTGATCTTAGGTACACATTATTATACATGTTAAAGGTAACATATTGAACTATACACTGTTACCAGGTGATCTTGATCACACAGACGTAAAGACTTGATATTTATCTGCAATTATTAATAAGAATTGTTCATGTACTGATCATTGGGACCCGCCTTTATTTAGACTAATATACTATATACACAATAGTTTTCGTCTCGAAAATACCGGCTTATCATGTGTCAGGCGTGTGTTCTAGTAAAACGTAGATGGCTAACACGCATTTAAAAGAACTATGATACCTTCATTAACCAAAGGTATCAACTTTTAAACACACGTCATTTAGTACAGACGGCGCATGTTATTTCACGCCCATTCACATATGGCGGGCATTCCAGTGATCCACAACGCCCTTCCACAAAGCAGTTATATTCGTTCCGGCCAGGAACCATTAGAACTCTAGCACATCGTGTTGATGGATATCTTCCGACAGTCCTGGAAAGAAATCTTTATCTGAAACTAAATTCATACTCAACGCCATACACAAAGGCCCCGCTTTGAAGAGCGTTTTCGTAATGACCCCAAAGCGGTTCACGCGGGAGACAAAGGAAATCTGCTGCACCCCTAGGACTATTGTAATGTGACCCTCCCGCATTATACTTCATATAATAGTTTGGTTCCGTTTTACGGACAAGTCCCCAAACAAAAAAAAAAGCTTAACAAACCGTGTTAATGGATCGCTTCAAGATCATGATTTTAAAGCGATTTAGAAGCGGTCCAATTTCACATGCAAATGAGCTAATGGATCGCTGTTTAATATTCCTGACAAAATCTGTTAAAAACACAAAAAGCATCAAAATCGCACTTGGATCGCTTTATGATCACGATCCATTAGTGGTTTTGAATGGATCGCACTCCTTATACGACTTTTAATGGATCGTGTATGGATCATGATCCAAAAGCGATCCAGTGTTTTACAAAATGGATGTCTTTGTATTACGTAACACTATAAAACCACTAGTGGATCACGATCTAATACACATTAGAATGGATCGCTCTAGAATCGCACAGCTAATTATTGGAGTATCAGTCCAATAATTTTCAGAATGGATCGCTTTAGAATCGCTATTAGTATTATGCAACACTAGTAGTTACACATTCTTATGGATCGCATTAGGATCGCTATTATGTAAAACTATGTACATTCTAATGGATCGCATTAGGATTGCTATTATGTAACACTATATGCATTCTAATGGATCGCATTAGGATCGCTATTATGTAAAACTATGTACATTCTAATGGATCGCATTAGGATCGCTATTATGTAACACTATATACATTCTAATGGATCGCATTAGGATCACAACTTTTTGAATCGCTTTATGATCGTGATCCATTAACAGACCGCTGTTCTAATGGATGCTCCCAAACATAAGAGTGATCTTGACCTTTTTGCAAAAACAGCCCTTTACCCGCCCAGAATTATGACCCTTAAAATAAATGCTGGTAGTTGTTCATAACATGTCATGTTGTTGAAAGTTGAAACTCAAGTTTAACTAGTGTTCACAATTGAATATGGCATTTTTCAATAATTCAAGTGGCCATAACTCTGGTGTTCCTGGTCTGATATAGCTGGTTGTCGAACTTTCATTAATATCAACAATCTGACAAAATTTGGTAAAGATCAAATACAAAATGAAAGTGCTAGTGTTCACAAGGCAAAATATGTCATTTTTCAGCAAAACAAGGGCCATAACTCTGGTGTTACTAATCCAATCTGGCTCCGCTGTTTTTGAACTTGTTCGAGCTTTCATTGATATTTTAAAGACCCTGGCAAAGTTTGGTAAAAATCAGACTAATAATGAAGGTGTTCACAAGGCAAAAGTTAAAAGACGACAGAGGATTGACGGACAACTCACCATCCCATAATCTCTGCTGGCTTTCGGTCAGCAGACAAACTTTTTTTTTTATCAAATTCCTTTCAAAAAGTTCAAAAGACTGATGGGATAATCATATCTGGTTCAGAGTTATACAGCAGACACGAATTGCAGAATATATTTATGATCTTTTTTTGTTCCATTAATAAAGTTATGTGTTGAATACAAGCTATTGTCCGTGTTGGATACAAGCTAAGCTATTGTCCGTGTTGGATACAAGTTATTGTCCGTGTTGGATACAAGCTATTGTCAGTATTGAATTCAAACTTCGACCAAAATGTTTCAAATGTCACGAGATAACAAACCCTGATTATTTGCAGAAACAAGCTACAAGTTATCCCAGAAACATATATTTTCTGATCAATTTCCTAAATCCACCATGAATTAAAAGTGGCATGTGTCATAAATAGTTCTACAGTTCACTTTTAAGGTTATTATGACAATGTTCCTTGGTGCGATGTGATGATCTTAGATTCTAGGCATCCAGCATGTTATTGAGACCGTATCACTTTGGAAAACCATGCCTTTGAAGCAGATCTGAAATAAAAATGATTATACTAAATTAACTTTGATTTTTTTGAAGTATTATGTATAAAATTTATATCAGATGACCATAAAACAATCAGAAGACAGAATACTACCACCGTCATCATTCGTCTTATCGAAATAAAATGATGTCGTCATTTGAATTGACTAAATGAATGTACACTGTACTATCGTGTTTTTTTTACAGCTTTTGTTTCTCGATAAGCCATTGATGCCCCTACTGAAAACAGTGTGAAATGTAAAGTTTGATGAAAAAGTGGGCATAACTCTTTTAATACTTGGTCGATTTTGACGCTGAAATGATATGTAAATCTTGACATCATAGGTAAGCGTCATGTAAAGTTTCGAAGGAGTCCGTTGAAAAGTGTGAGAGGAGATAGACACATAAGATATTTTCACGTAAAGTTTGATGAAAAAGGGGCCTCAACTCCGGTAATGCTGAGTTGTTTTTGAAATCGAAACGGTATGCACATCTTGACATCATAGGTAAGCATCCTGTAAAGATTCGAAGGAATCGGTTGAAGAGTGTGGGAGGAGACACAAGATATTTTCACGTAAAATTTGATGAAAAAGGGGACATAACTCCGGTAATACTGGGTCAATTTTGACGCCGAAACGATAATCACATTTTGACATCATAGGTAACATGGGTAAGCAACATGTAAATCGGTTGAAAAGTTTGGGAGGAGATAGAGAAAGTCAGGACGGACTGACCTGGCTAACGTACAATGTATATGTATCAATTCAATATTAAACAGACACACATGTGAGAATCTATCACAATGACATAGCTACAAAAAGCTATATAAAAATTAAATATATATCGGTCAATGGTTAAAACTATTCATCCAAGTGAATGACTATTGACCCGAAGCATGAACTAATGACCGTGACGCAACCTTCGAGGTCAATAAGTTACTGCTCATGGTCAACAGTCATTCCCGAGGATGAATATTTTTAACCGTTGACAGAAACAGAAGTAGATAGTTGTTTTACTATACTGAACCATAAAGAAAAAGTAAGAAAATGTGTCAAGTAGTTTATTTTTAATATGGAATTGAAACAATGTTTTCTTTAACAACAATGAACATGAATTTAAACAAAATAAAATATAGTTCCTAATTCTTCCAATTCTTCCTCAGACAACGTTGCGCATCCTCCATTGTTAATTTTTATTCTGTCATTGATCGCTTATGGCAATTATTGATGTTGGTCATAAAGCGCTTGAATTATCTGGAAGATACTTTTGACTCGGCAAGAGAACTATTCACTCGCAAGTCTGGTTTAAACCGGATTGGACATGTTTGAACATGTTTTCAAGTCAATTTCAGCCAATAAAAACTATGTATATCAAATTATATATAATAATAATTATTACCGGTATATACATTTTGTCATCTATGTCAGAGGTAACTGATAGTCACAACATCTCGTAATCCGTTTCGAAGCTGTTACCTGAAAAAGAGCTAATCAGTCGGTATGCTCAATTTGGTATCGACCTTGTATTTAGTAAAAGTATGCTAACTGAACATCATACCCATTTTTCTCAATTTAGATTTGTCATCTCTTGCTGCAGAGTGTTTAAAACATCACTTATCAATGGGTTGCATGTTATATAAGTTTTAACTATATTATCAATTCTAATACACCCGCACTATATAGCCTAGTTTAAAATATCTCGTTATATTGAACGATATATCACTGTAATTTTTGCAACGTTAGGAGAATAAGCATTGCACATTGTAACGTATGCAACGTTAGGAGAGTAAGCAAAGCAATGCGAAGGATTTCAGATGTGTGCGTTAATTTCACATTTTATGGGTATTAGAATAGAAACAGAACATCGTTTACGGTGAATTATCTATAATATATCACGGTTTGTCGTTCAATTGTAAACAATAATTTGCACGAAAGGGCTCGTGAAATTATTGTTTACAATTGAACTCCAAACCGTGATATATTAAACGATAATTCACAGTAAACGATGTTCTATTTCTTAAATATCTGTTTCATTCTGTGATATAACATTTATTAAAAAACTATCATGTTTATGGACATGAATCACTGATTAACAGTGACAAAAAATTAGATGTTCATTTAGATCTTGGCTAGCATTATTGCGTCTCGATCCCATTCGCAACACCTCAATCACTTCTTTGAAGCATAATTCAATGAACGCAGAAGTTTTCATGTTGGTTACGTCATTCTAGCATGATGCGCCTTAATAGATTCCCGCCGAAATAAAATTGCAAAAATCAGTTATCAAAGTTTTACAATGTCATTTAGTCATCAATAGGTTATTTACATGTACATGAAAGCAATAATACAACCTTTGTAAATAACAAACATGCAACGCAGAGTATACAGAAAATTGCGTTGCAAAATGATAGAGTAATTTAATAACTCTTACTTTCACAACCTGACTTCTATGGTGATGTGATTTACAAACTTCGTAAGATTCTTGGTCATGATCACTTTCATACTATCTTTATTAAACTTTTTAAAAGGTTTATCAAAAGAGGTTATGATCCTATCATTTTGCAACGTAATGCATGCTTGGTGGTGGACCCATTTGCAGTTCGCCATTATGCTTTCCTCTTTAATTGTACGATGACCAGACAGGCTGTGGACCCTATGATGACGTCTACCTAAAGCCCAAAAGGACGGTGACGTTTGATGTTTGTCATGCCCTCAATGGTTTATTCTCTTGTTGCTCATGCTTCTGCCAAATCATCGAGTACCTTCTTTGTGGCTTTCTAGGCTATTGTTTTTTTGTATTTATATATACACGATATCTTTGTATTTTACTTATATTGCCTATTAATGCTCCCTTGTTGGTTAGAGAATAGTTCATTGCGGGGATTTCTTTATTTACACTGTCCCGTTTAATTGGGATGACAGTAGGGTAAGTGTGGGTTTTGGTGCACCCTAGAACCTGGTTTAAACCCCCAGCGGCCTTTTTGCCACTGACCGTTCCAAGGCGGTAGCTCTACTGTCAACCCGTTTTGTACTTGTGACGTCATATGCCTTTATTATTACTATTGCCATTCTTGTTTGTCTTTTTGCGTGTTTTGGGGTTTACTGTGTTCTGTGAAATCTGCATTTCTGTTCGATTTTTATACTTACTTTCATTTGATGAATTCTTTAACAAGTTTAATAAAGAGTGCATGAACGCGATCTTATGAAGTTTTGAATGAGATCAAAGCTCACATCCTGAAGTGAAGCCCCACATCTGTACTACGACACATTTTTCTGCTATATGAGTAACATGACAACACTCCAGCACACAAAGAGGCTATTGTGACCAAGTCTCTGGAACAGGTTACACTCTAAAAAAAGAATATGAGAGTGGACCTTTGGAAACTGCAGAACAAATACGAATTATAACAAATACAAACATACACAATATTGCAGTCTCGGTTTGAGACCGCATGCACCATACTCGCCTAGCCTTGTCTCATGTGACATTTCTTTTTCCAAAACTAAAAAAAGTCCTTTCAGGGAGAAAATATGCTGATCGAAAGTCCATTTGGTCAGCACTTTACCAGTGGTTAAGGTGTGTACCTTAACTCTAGTATCAAAGAGCTTTCCAAATATGGCTAAACGCGTAAAACTTTACATAAAAGCTAATAGAGAGTACTTTGAAATAATGTGAAGAATGCTTTTGAAATTATGTACTTTTTCTAGGAATAACACTACAAACCCGTCTAAATATAATGAACACCCTCATATATCCTATAAGATGTTGCTCGGAGAACATCCCCGTCTAAGGAGGAATAATAATTAACAATGTTGTCATAAATGTTGCTTATTATTTCCCCATTTTCAACTGAGAGATGTTACTCAAGAAAAGAAGCGGCAGTATTAGCTTAATATAGTTATTTAGGGTATATATTCTTTACCATAGTTGTAGAAAAGAAAGGGATTCAATGTTTAATATATCATCCAGATACCAAGAGGTGTTATTAAAAGCATCTATGACATCTGACTGAGTATCTGGTGAAAGACTCAACATACGAATAAAAAACGCAATAAAATACTACTTCAGCTACAACAAAGCAGTTTGTCCTTAGGATAGAAAAAAACTCCCAACGAATTTGACTGTAAATATGCACTGACTGATCATGCCATCAATTGTTATGTTAAATATTATAAACGTATTTGGCAGTTCCGAAGTATAGAATGCCTTCAATGATTGATTGTAAGGCGTGTCGTGCTCAGATTGCCCAGTTCATTGAGGATTTGATAATAACATGGTGTCTTAGAGAACATGCGGTAAAAGGTTTATTCTTTAAATCACAGAAAGTCGTATTAAAATTATACAGCTAAACCCTCTTTACTTCCTCCGACACCTACATTTTCTTTTCGTAATTTTGAAATCGGGATTCCAAAAAAATCATTGAAGTGTCTGTTTATTTTGCTTTTCGTCTACTCCAATCCTTGAAAGCTGTGTACTGAGTGATATACGTAGATTATCGTCTTCCTCAGTAGGTTGAACTGGAGTATACGAATTAGTGCTCCCGATCTCCAGAAATATAACAATGACGCGATGAAGGCGTCAAACAATGATACTGTTATTAACTACTTTATTAGTAGGAACTAATACAAATTTGTTATTATATTCCTGAATTCCCTATTTCAAATTGCGAACGAAAATCTAGGTCTCGGAGGAAGTAAAGAGGGATTATCTGTATAAAAGATAATACGGGTATCTATGATTTTAAGAATTGACTTTTCCCAATAGTTCGGATCCGCATGTTCTCTACGACACCATGTTATACTAATTTTTTTTGTTTGTGCGACAGTAGGGTAAGAGTGAAAAGAAATATAAAAAGATCGGACAGGGAAAGTATCATTCAAGGAGGACAGTCAACCACAAAACACAGAAACAAACAGGCAAACAGACAAACAAGAAGTAAAACGTAATATTAAATGCAAACGAAATCACAAACACAAAAGGGTTGACAACAGGGCTACCGCCTTGGAACGGTCAGTGGCAAAGTAGGCCACTGGGGGTTTAAACCGATTCTAGGGTGCACCAAACCTCACACTTACCCTACTGTAATTCCAGTAAAACAGGACAGTGTAAAAAAAAAATCCCCCAATCCCTAACCAACAAGGCAGCATCAATAGGCAATATAAGTAAAACACAAAGATACTCGTGTAAATATATTACAAAAAAACAATAGCCTAGAAAGCCACAATGAAGGTTCTCAATGACTTGGCAGAAGCCAGAGCAACAAGAGAATAAACCATTAAGGGCACGACAAAAAATATCATAGACAAACATCAAACGCCACCATCCCAATGGGCTTTAGGTAGGCGTCATCATAGGGTCCACAGCCTGTCCGGTCATCGGACAATTAAAGAGGATAGCATATTGGCGAACTGTAAAAGGGTCCACCACCAAGCAAAATGATAAGATTATAATCTCTTTTGATAAACGTTTTAACAATAAATACTGATAGAGGTGATCCTTTGGGAGCAACAAACACAATTAAGAGAATAAAGCAGCAGACTACTCGGTTTTATCGAATCTGTTCATGAGAAGTAATAAAAGAAGCAACACCTCTCACGCCCTCTAGAACCGGCTTAAGCGGTATTCTACTTCAAATTCACCTATAAAGGACCAGTAAAAATAACACTACTGATTCGTAGCACTGGGAGACATTTTACAGCCGCCACACTGCACTAAACTAACGCTAGTGTGAATGTTAATAAATACTGATAACGGTGATCCTTTGGGAGCAACAAACACAAATAAGAGAATAAAGCAGCAGACAAGGTTTTATTGAGTCTGTTCATGAGAAGTAATGAAAGAAGCAACACCTCTCACGCCCCCTAGCACCGGCTTAAGCGGTATTCTACTTCAAAGCCACCTATAAGTTTAACAAATATAGTGATCATGACCAAAAATCTTACGAAGTTTATAAATCACATCACCATAGATGTCAGGTTGTGATAGTCCTTGTCGCAGAAGAGTCCTTAAATTACTTTTATATTTGGCAAGAAGATCAGGGTTACGATAATAAAATTTTGCAAAGGTTTTACGAAGTTTATGGTAACGGTAACCCTGATTGAGTAGCTTTTTAGTTATACAAAAAAAAAGGTATGATAATGGACCTTTGGAAACGGCCGAGCACGACACATACGAAATATTGCAGTCTCGGTTTGATTGAGACTGTTCATGAGCGGTAGTGAAATATGCTAGCTACCGCTCACGCCCTCTAGCCCCGGGTTGAGCAGAACTCAATATTCATAAAATCAATAGTACACAATTTTAACCATCCCAAAGAGTTTACGAATATTAAAGTCCTCAACTCGAGTACAAGCTCTTGAAAAACGAATAAGTTGAGACATACACCCCAAAAGAAGTTGCTCGGGGAACATGCCCATCCAAGTGGGGATAATTAACAATGTCAAATTTAAAATCATCTCTCTTGTCATAGATTTTGCTAATTATTTCACCATTTTCAATCGAGAGATCTAAATCAAGAAAAGAAGCGTTATTATCAGTTATATTAGCTTTGTTAAGTTGAAGTTCTTTAGGATAAATATTATTTACCATAGTTGGAAAGAAAGGGTTGTCAATGTTCAATATGTCATCCAGATACCGAGCGGTGTCATTAAAGGCTTCAATAACATCTGCCTGTGTATCTGATGAAAGATTCAACATGAAATCTCTTTCATAGCAAAATAAAAACAAAAAAGCGACAAGTGGTGCACAGTTCGTACCCATAGGGATACCAACAATTTGTCTATAAACGGTGGTTCCATACCTAACGAAAATATTATCTAATAGGAAGATGAGTGCTTCACAAACTTCATAGCAAGTCCACATAGTATAATTGTCTAAACAGCCGTTAGTAAAAAACTCTTTAATATTATTACATGCCAAAAATGTAGTATTTTCTCTAGCGAATGTTTTTGAATAAGAGAAATTAGCTTGTCTTTAATAAGATGATGTGGTAAAAAAAGAGTATGATAATGGACCTTTGGAAACGGCCGAGCACAACACATACGAAATATTGCAGTCTCGGTTTGATTGAGACTGTTCAAAAAAAGTTTGTATATAGTGTAGAGAAGTCATTAGTGCTTATTGATGAAACGTGACCTTTATTGAACATTTTATCAAGAACGTCTCTAGAATATTTTATAGAGCAAAATAAATTAATCACAGAGTTTTCACAAGTGTTATCACAATATAGTTTAACGTAATCTTTAACGGCAGTAAGACAAGAAATTAAAAGTTTGGAGATATTTGTCGTGGTTCAGGCACTAGAATTCGAAATAAAGCGAGCTTATACGGATTTTTATGTAATTTAGGAATCCAGTACATAGTAGGCAGTTTATTTTGCTTATCGTTTCCACCAGCCTTGAAAGTAGTGCTCCGAGAGATACGTGCGGAAACAACATCATCCTCAGTAGAATTAACTGGAGTATACGAATTGGTGCTGCCGAGTTCCAGAGATAAAACATTGACGTAATGTAGGCGTCAAACAATAATTACATTATTAGCTGCTTTATCGGCAGGAACTAAAACAAATTTATTATGAAATTCCTGAATTCCCGATTTTAAATTACGAAAGGAAAACCTAGGTCTCGGAGGAAGTAAAGAGGGAATAGCAAAAAGTTAATACGTGTATCTATAATATTAAGAATTGACTTTTTCCAAGTAGAAAGAGTTTGGGTCCGCATGTTCTCTACGACATGGAGTGGAGTTTGGTGCATCCTAGATCTTGGTTTTAACCACCAGAGGCTCTTTTTTTGCCAAAGACCTCCAGTGCGGTAGCCATATTGTCAATCAGTTTGGGTATCACAGTCACATGCCTTGCTTCTTATTAACATTTCAATTGTTTTTGATTTTTAAAGCGTGTTTTTGGTTGACTGTGTTCTGTCGAAGCTACATTTCCTTTTCCCGACTTTCATGTAGCAGACACGATGCTATCATTCCTTTAAATAATTACACTTTTTGCTCAATTAAAAGTTTCTACTTTCGCTTTGCTCGGCAATACTCGGGTATATTCGGATAACGTTTAGTTCTGATTGGTTAGTTGATTGGGGTTTTCTGGAGAAATTGCGTGAACAGATTGGAAAAGGTTGACATTTTGGACAGAGGTGATATCTGGAAGTTTGAGGGCAAAGTTACTGATTTGAAGAACGGTTTTAATATTTGCTAACCAACATCTTTCACATACTGGATGAACGGTAGTGAATGATGTGAGTGTGAATGGTGACATAGAACCAGATAGAGACTTGGATCCACACTGTGAATCCCAAATTTGTTTGGATCTGTCGGAATGGAGTGTGATGAACTGTGTACATATGTAAATAAAAGATGAAGAACCATACGACTGAGTTAGTTGTGGCGTATGCCCAATTTAGGAAGTTGCAAACCATAAACCCTGAATTACAGTCTGCTTCATGTATATAGCTGAACATAGAAATTAAAATCAAAAGTCCTGAAAGTACTGGTAACGAATTCTCTAGCATGTATTAATTGTTGATGAAAATGATTCTGCTGACCGAAGAAAATGGAAGCGTGATGTCTGTACAGGCTTTTGTTTAGGGTGTTTATACACAAAATTCCTAATCGGTCAGTATATATTGTATTACTATTTTTATAATAATGCATGTATTAACACGAAATTTCACATATCGATATTTGAATAGGTACTGCAGCTAATTATTGATTTTTTTTTTTGGCCGGCTCGCTGTCAAATTAAGCGTGTTAGGCGTGTTGACCAATATAGCACATTTTGCACGTGCAGTTCATGGACACCAATATGCACGTGTTCATGTACATTTTTGTCATTGCTGATGATTTTCCTACTTGAAAAACACATACCATGGCGAGAATGACACAAGATGAACGCGGCCGAGCTGTCGGAATGTTACAGGCCGGAACACCTTTACGACAGGTGAGTTTTATTTTTTGAAATTTCAGAAGAATATCGATATAATTTATTTGTAGCTATTATTTTGGTGGCTATTTCCGTTTTTAACTTTATTTCAGGTGGCAAGAACCTTCAATCGGCGGCTATCCACCATCCAAGCTCTTTGGACGAAATCAACCAAACCGGAAGTGTCGCTGATCGACCCCGACGGTTCAAACAGAGGGTGACAACACAACGGCAGGACAGATACATGATCGTATCACATCTCCGTGATCGTTTTCTACCAGTTACAACGACATCTAGGCATACTAGGGGACTCATGGACGTCATGTATCAACTCAAACCGTACGAAACCGGTTACGTGACGTCGGAATTCGATGCCGTCGACCTAGGAAAGGTCCTATCTTAACGAGGAGACACCGCCAAGCTCGCTTAGCTTGGGCTAGGCGACATTTACGGTTCACCAGGGCCGACTGGGCGAATGTTCTTTTCGTCGACGAGACAAGGATTACATTGCGTTGTGCCGACGGCCGCAAACGTATTTATCGCCGGCGTGGTGAGAGAAACAGCGCCAATTGTGTTCTTGAGGCGGACCAGTTCGGGGGAGAATCCATTATGATATGGGCGGGCATTTCGAAGTACACCAAAACACCGATCGTGTCCATACAAGGCAACATGAATGCACGACGATATCAGACGGACATCATTCAACCTGTCATTATACCACACATTGCTGCAAACCGTGGTATGCAACTCGTCCATGACAACGCTCCGTGCCATGTCGCCATAGCAACATTGGCAATGTTACAGGCCAATAACATACGAGTCATCCATTTTCCTGCTAAAAGTCCTGACCTAAACCCAGTCGGGCGTGTCTGGGACTTATTAAAATGAAAGGAACGTGCCCATCCTCAGCAGCTGAATCTACGGGAATTGGAGCGTGACGTCAACCGCGTTCGGAGAAATATCCGTCAGCAGTATCTTCACAGATACATTGTATCAATGAGGAGTCGTTGTCGAGCCGTGATTGCTGCCGGTGGAGGGCATACACGTTATTAACATACAACAGACGTCAAATAACACGATTTTGTGACTTTTGAATTACCGGGTCGCCTTATTCATTCCTGCAGAAGATGTCAACTCTTTATTTGTTTGAAATGAAATTTTGTTTGTTGATGTGTAATGAATTTCGCTTTCTTATGCGATCAATAAATTCACGAAATTGAATTTACTCTTTTTTTTAATTACAATTTATTGAGGTGACCGATTAGGAATTTTGCTGAGTGTATGTTGGATAAGTTGCCTACAAAATTAGGATATTAGCTAATACACCATTACTGCAGGTTTGTCAACTTACACCCTTTGCATATACATTGTGTAAAAAGAAAAAAAAGAAATTGTAGTCATGCACAGTGTCTGAGTAAATGTGGGAGACAATGTCCATGATTTATGATTTGTTCACTATCTTTCTATAGATTATATATATATGCAATAATGCAGCGTGCTTCATGGCTGAACACAAAAACCCGAGGTCAATAGATTTATTCTGTCGATAAACAGCTTGGTACCCAAACAAATGAACATGTGCATACATGTATGGTACTATGGAGAAAAGGAATTGACCGTTTTTCTCAAAAAGATATTGTTAATTTCAGTGTTTTTGTGTGTTTTTTACAACAGACAAAATTTACAATGTGCAAGCAAATAAAGTTACATGTAATTTTCTACCTGCCTGGATTCGAACCAAGGTCTCATACCAATAAATGATATGTGTGTTTCCCATACACCACAGGAAGTTTGAGAATGCAACTTGAATTTGTACACTGCAAATCTTTTGATATAAATGTTTTTTATAATAATTTCGATGTAACCGTTGAAAACACAGTATCGTTTATTTGACGATGTTTCTACCACAGGCACTTCGTTCTTTTAACACAAAAAACAAAATGACTTTCGACAATTATATGCTTGTCACCTACAATCAAAGGTACTCTGTTAAAAAGTCCCCAAAAATGGCAATGAAAAAAAAACAATCCAAATGATGATATTTCAAAAATATCGAATTAAAAAGTATTTCGAAGTTACCCATTAATTTTTCAGAATGGTGCTTCGAGAAGAAATGGAAGTTGACATGAAAGCAGTCGAACCTGAAGATTTGGCGGAGAAACTTGTTGTTTTCTATGCGGAGCTCACACCCAAGCACACGAAAACCAGGACCGAGAAACTGCTAGAGTGTTCACAAGGCAGAAAATAGTGTGTGTTTTCAGAAAAAAAAGGGCCATAACTCTGCTGTTACTAATCCCATTTGCTGTTTTTCAAACTTATTTGAGCTTTCATTGATATTAACACTCTGTGCAAGTTTGGTAAAGATCAAATAATAAATGAAGGTGCTAGAGTGTTCACAAGGCAGAAAATGGCATTTTTCAGAAAAAACAAGGACCATAACTCTGGTGTCACTGATCCGATTTAGCTTGTTTTCGAACTTGTCTGAGCTTTCATTGATATTAACAATCTATGCAAGTTCGGTAAAGATCAAATAATAAATGAAGGTGCTAGAGTGTTCACACGGCTTAATATGGCATTTTTAGCAAAACAAGGGTCATAACTCCGGTGAAATTAATCTGATCTGGCTGGTTTTCTAACTTGTCCGAGTTCCATTGATATAAAGACACCGGCAAAGTTCGTAAAGATCCGATTAATAATGAAGGCCATAGAGTGTGCACAAGGCAAAAGTTAACGGACGGACACCATCCCATAAGCTCTGCGGGCCTTTAGCCAGTAGAGCTAAACAGTGTTGGTTTGCTGTTTCCCTTACTACCCACGAAAAAGGGCCCTCCCCAAAACTTTTTATAGCTATTCGTTAACACATTTGTTTTAACTATCTTTAGAAATCATCTAATGTACCTACCTACCTACCCACCTATAAAATACTGGGTCTGGATTGGGGAAACAGCAAACAAATATTTTTTAAAGATGGCCTCACAAATTCTAGCTGCAGTTTCAGTGAAAGTACAAGTCCCTTCCTAACCAGAAATTCACATGAAATAAAAATACAGAGGATATCAAATGAATTACCTTTTCATATAGAATTTATGAAACAAGTTTAAATGAATGTTTCATTAAACAAGCCTCTGATGAGCTACAATAGAAACATTTTCACGACTTCCATGAATTTCATACAAAAAACAAACAAATTTGAGATAACTTTTATGAATGACTATTTCTAAAATGATTCTATTTTCATTTTATGATATAACAATACAAAAAGTCTTTGAAAAATCATGTGCATCTAACGTTTTTCACCAACGTGATGTCATGTGTTCCATGAATCACCTTGGTGTTGCGTGGCATTATTAAAGATATTGCGTAAATTACAAAAACATTTTTCTCATGAAAATATGATTAAAATTCATGTAGAATGATTTAATTTTCGTGATTTTATGCATGTGTAAATAATGTTAAATCACGCAAAAATGGTATGAAATCATTCAAATAAATGTACGCGATTTGACATCCACATGGAAACCAGGAAAATTATCAATCCCAAATTCACTAAAGAGTTTATATTGAAAATTGGTTTAAAACCAAATTCTGTATATATATATCAATTTTTTTCGATTAGTATGATCATTATCTCTGTGTGGTACGACATTGTGAAACGTTACGGAGTGTTCGGAGTGATTATATTGCTTATGAACCAATGAAACTACAGACAGTTGACATTTTATGAGTAAAAAAACATAAAAAACAACAACACACATTTCACGCAAAATGTCCGAGATGCAACACAGCGATGTGTAGAGCTGGTACAATCAAAACCTGTTTTACAGGATATCAGAACTAAACTTTATGCAACGTAACATAACAAACATACCGGTATATTGCAACTGAAATTTGCGTGTGTCAGAAAAAAGTGCCTTCGACATTAATTTGAAAACAAAATGCTTTCTTTTGAAATACATATTTTCAGTCGTTTAATTTATTTACATTACATAGAAATTACATCCCGGGGTTTTAAACACACTCCCGCATAATTCGAGCCTTCTCTGACATAAAAAAAGCTTCTTTTTTTTTCTTCTTTATTTGATATCGACTTTTTCATACAAAGCCAGATTTAATATCAAAACATAAAAAAGGGCTTTGAACCGGTCAAAGAAGGCTCGGATTAACTCCAGTAAGAACCTTAATTCAAATTATACTGTATATGGGACATAGTGCGACATCCTGCGCGTCGGAGGGAATGTTAAGCCGTCGGGCATGCTCAAAAGAGGGCACACGCCTACTGAGAGCCATACCCTGTGCATGTTGAACTCTTTGCAAAGTCTGAAAGTTACTTTTAAGGGTTTAGTGTCTTTGTGTGTGTTCATTGTGGTTAATGCATACAATACACGTCTACGAACGGCAAGACGATTTTTGATATGTGCCATCCTCTGTCTAGGGTGCATCTATAAATGTCCCTATGTAAAAAAGCACCCAAAGACGTCAAATAAATGAGACTACATTGTGGTATGAACTGTCAGTTCTTCTTCTTTCTTCAAACACTTAAGGTTTTATTTTATTGTTTTTGTGTTCATTGGGGTATGAAATGTCAGTTGCCTAATCCCAATGATTATAATTCCCGAAAGTGAAAGTAACTTATTTACATAATATTGCTTTCTTTCTGGTCACGTCGTAATTGGTTGACTGTGTAAAAGTTATCCGAACACTAGTATAATCCGAAAAATATTCATCAAATTTTCCACATTTAAATCTCTGTTTCTGAGATATAAGCCTTTTTGTGTCGTATATATTTTGTTCATCTCAATTAATTTAATCCTTCTTTCTGTCACAAGAACCTTTTTGAGCGAGATGTTAATGGTAAAATCTTTGTTTAGCATCTGCAGCTCCTTTAAAATTCTCGTCAGTTCAAAACCAAAATGGCGGATTTCCTATGTAGATGTACCGGAGGTAAAACAAATCCCATTGAGTCCTGTGCAATATTTTCCAAACTTTCTATTTAACCATTTTTCAAAATGAAGTTCAAACTAAGATTCACTTACATATTCTTTGTCATGAGACCTTCTTCTCTAGAAAACTGCTGAGAATGGTAGGGCTCATGTGGCATATAAGAAAATAAAATTATGATCTTTGTTGACACCGTGAACAAAATGCATTCACTCGACACCTCTTATTAAATGTGTTCTACTTTCACTTTCAAAACGTTCAAGTTGATAAATAAAATCATCATACAACCATGCAAATGGTTCTTAGCTCTCACAAACAAGTCAATAAAGTCGTTTCAGCCAGAAAAACAGGCCTTAAATACACAAAAATGCCTTTTATCATAAAAAAACTTAGGGATTATATATTTAGGAACTCCTTTCAACTACACCATTCATGAATACCACAGTGATTTAATTCCTGTATGCCTGTAAGTTCAAGGTTAGTTTACAGTGACGTCATAGGTATTTTCCCAAAATAATCTTAAAATAGCCATTCGAAATATGGTAATATATACATACGCGTGTAGCGGAATAAATGAGATTTTGCTTATACATGCACATTTTGAAATAAATACACATTATTTAACACGAAACAGTCCGAAAGCAGACTGTAAGGTGATTGAATTTGAGAAATATTTTGAAAGAAATCATAGACTATATTTTTCTAGAGTGGAGGAAGCTAGGCAACCGGAAGTAGAAATAGTCGGACCTACGGATTGGGTAGACCATTCCCTATTACAGAATTCTTCTTGAGAAAGAAGAATCGTTAATGACTACTGATATATTACCCATTGCTTCGGCTGTTTCTATTTTAAATGAGAAAGGTCGCTTTCACCTAATATGCTGAGTCAAAAAAGAAAGTGTGCAGATCTGTTTTTGGAAATATTCATAAAAGTTGTAATGACACGTTGAGCAAAATAAGTTTAAAAATATAGAAACTTATACATTAATAAAGTAGTGTATCAGTTCCTTCACTAACGAAGTTTGAGTCCTCAATTTAAAACAGAGCAAATCAAAAATTGCAAAATGCATGGAGTTGAACATTGTGCATGGATTGCTTGGGAAAACAGTAATCTTGTTATTTTTCAGGTTTCTCATGAATGTCAAACGTTTAACTTCTAAGTCAGAATGTTTCATTCCTTGGGTTAAAGTGAAGAGGTGTGTGAAGTTTCATGAACGTAGGTTAAATACTTTTGACGTTACGGCCAAGGTTAGGTTTCCGGTTAAAGTGTGACGGACGGACGACAACGGACGACGACGACGGACGACGGACAAAGTGATCCCTAAGTGTCCGTCATGCTGCGCAGGTGACACAAAAACTAAATGCTATATCAAATCTCCGAATAACAACACAATAAACTTTGCAAATTGTTTTAATTATTAAATTGGAAGCTTTAATATTCTGATATTATTTAACAACTTGTATTACTCTTGGTGTGACCGATCGGTAGATATATGTGGAAGTACTCGTGCATGGTCATGGTACAGTTATATAAGCTTTTGTCTCCCTTGACTGAACTATTCGTATATGGGACAATATGTTAGATTTGATTCATGCCGACTATAGAAGTAGTAGTAGTAGTAGCTTCAGCAGCAGCATCAGCATCAGCAGCAGCAGCAACAGCAGAAGTAGTAGTAGTAGCATCATCATCATCAGCAGCAACAGTAGTAGTAGTAGTAGCAGTAGTATCATCATCATCATCATCATCATCATCATCAGCAGCAGCAGCAGCAGTAGTAGTAGTAGTAGCAGTAGCAGTAGCAGTAGTAGTCGTAGTAGTAGTAGCATCATCAGCATCATCAGCAACAGTAGCAGCAGTAGTAGTAGTAGTAGCAGTAGCAGTAGCATCATCATCATCAGCAGCAGCAGCAGCAGCAGCAGTAGTAGTAGTAGTAGTAGTAGTAGTAGCATCATCATCAGCAGCAGCAGCAGTAGTAGTAGTAGTAGTAGTAGTAGTAGCAGTAGTAGCAGTAACTGTAGTAGTAGTAGCAGTAGCAGCAGCAGTAGTATTAGTAGTAGTAGTAGTAGCAGTAGTACTACTAGTAGTAGTAGTAGTAGTAGTAGCAGCAGTAGTAGTTGTAGTAGTAATGGTAGAAGTAGTAGTTAGTGAAATGACGTTTTATTCAAAAAATTTTTTTTTTATATATATTAAATCGAGTAGTGTCTTCTTACTGTGTGAACTACGAAGTCTTGTTGTAAAATGTTAATCGTATCAACAATAATCCAAAGAACTCTCCCAGGATTCAATGCATCACAACTGTACAGTCTACTTTATTTATAGTTCAAATTAAAACCAAGTACTATGTGCTAGCTGTTTGATGCATTTGTAGGATCTATTCTACATTTCGAGGGCAAAGAGCAAAAAGGGGTTATGTGCATACTTCAGACTTTTGAGAAAATGGACATTAAATGTTTGAATTCCAATGAAAATTCAACAAGTCACTGTATGTTTATTATTTGTTGAGGGCATCTTTGTACATTAACACTCCATGTTTACAGAAAATATTTTGAAAGTTCAACATGTATTTCATGCCCAAATAAGGATAAATGTAGATAACTCCTTTTAGCTCTGGCAAATTTTACTAACACTTGCAATTAAAAAGGGGCTATCTGCCATATATCCCTCTGTTGCATTAAACAACTATACACATTCTTTGAGTGTAAATTTCTTGCTTGTCATCACTTCTGTTATAAAACTGACTGAATTCACAGTAATTTTCAGTTTTTGTAAAATGCATGTTTTTTCTACACAATAGTGTTGCCTCATACTTTCTACACTAATTCTCATCAGTGTCTACGTCCTCTGCTTTCGCATCTGGCTCTGGTAATTTGTCCTGAACCTTTAATGATGTTGGTAGCTGTTCATATAAGTAATGAAAACAGTATGGCATTGCTTTTGACCTGCAGAGTGAGGACAAGTCTTGTTTTTTTCGGGACAGAAATGGTTAACTTTTCTCAGCATATAGATATGTCATCGATGTTGATGCAAACTGTCATCCTATTCTTGTAGTCTTCCTCAGTTTTATTTCTTTCCATGAAAGCTTTTCTGTCAAAACCATAGTTAAAGAATATGCTTTCTGGCTGTGAACGTTTTATTACAATCCATTTGATATCCAGTCAGTTTATTTTCTCGCCCGTAACTGTGCTTTTCATGTTGGTAGTTATTGACTTTTTGTTGGATTTTAAGTCACAAATGTCATCATACTTGATAGGTATAACAACATATGGAGTATTTCGCCTGGTCATTGCTATGATTGTATCCTACAGTGATGGAACATGCACATTAGTATTCCTTTTAGAATGTTATTGCCGCATGCATAGAATCGCACTCCATCTCGGAGTGACCCCGCTCAGAGAATTTATGCCCGATAGTTTCAATATTCTCATTTTTGTGTACTGCAGTAATCCAACCGTAACAAATTGGTTACGGTTTTGTCCTCCATATGAAAAACAACCTTTTTTGTCGTATTTGGCAATGAAATGATAAAGTCAGTTCCTATTTCACAAGAACTTCTGCTACCATTTGTTTCATCCCATAAAAAGCATGTTCCCTTTTTATCTCCAAGGGAGTATATTGAAAGGTTGTATGATGACAAGCAGCGCTTATAGTACACATCTCCAATTTCAGTGTGTGGTGTTGGAAGAATGATTCTAAATCAAATATTGCTGCAAAATAATATGGGTCATTTATACTTTTTCTTTGTCAGTTTTCTTTTCTTTTCTGACTGTCTCTTTTAAAGTTTGATGTAGTTTATACTGTACATCAAGGTCATTATCTGCTACTCCATGTTCTTGGTTTCCTTTGTAAACCGCCCAAAGATTACATTGGTCCTTTTTGGGTTTATGAAATGGTAGATTGTACTCGCTTACAAACACATTTCTATAAACATTGAAATTACAAGGCACACTTTCTCTGCTTCTGCAATTTCTTTGATATAGCTCACACATTTTCCTAATGGACACATTTGGATCGAGGTACTTTCTCTTCGTATCTGTTCCAGTTTAATGCGATGATACAGTTGCAAAAGATTCGATATGATCTCGAATTTCTTTTAATTTATCATCTGGTGTTTTGTTTTTAGATGAAGTTTTCCTTTCCTATCATGCCTAACGAAACATCCGTGAACTTTATTTTTCACTGCATACTCAACTACCTTTTTTTCTATGTCCAGTGTTCCCAAGACAAACGTCTTACAGACTGTCACATTTTGTGCCTTTTGTAACAACGCTAAAGGTAACAATTCCGTTAAATATAACAACCGCCGCTAAAGGTAACAATTCCAACGCTAAAGGTAACAACCTCCGCTAAAGGTACCAATCACCTCATCAAAGGTAATAACGCTAACGCTAAAGGTAACAACTTTTCATGTTAACGCTAAAGATAACATCTGTCTACGCTATAGGTAACAACGTTTTACAATATCTAAAGTTTCAATGAAAATTTAGTTAACATGTTCTTGTTAGTTACTGAAGCATTTGATTCGCTTCCAACCGATGCGATCCGTATCGGCGTTGTTAGAGAGTGTGCTGGTCTCCTACTCGGTCACGTGGATTTTCTGCAGGTTCGAATCCCACTGGAAAAAGAATAAAAATATCGGACAGGGAAAGCAGCATTCAAGGACGACAGTCAACCACAAAACACAAAAACAAACACGCAAACAGACAAACGAAAAGACAAAAGTAATAAAAAATGCAAACGACACCACAAACACAGAAGGGTTGACAATAGGGCTACCGCCTTGGAACGGTCAGTGGCAAAGTAGGCCACTGGGGGTTTAAACCGGTTCTAGGGTGCACCAAACCTCACACTTACCCTACTGTCATCCCATTAAAACAGGACAGTGTAAATAAAGAAATCCCCGCCATGATCTAATCTCTAACCAACAAGGCAGCATCAATAGGCAATAAAAGTAAAACACAAATATGCTCGTGTAAATATAATACAAAAAAACAATAGCCTAGAAAGCCACAATGAAGGTACTCAATGACTTTGCAGAAGCCAGAGCAACAAGAGAATAAACCATTAAGGGCACGACAAAAAATATCATAGACAAACATCAAACGCCACCATCCCAATGGGCTTTAGGTAGGCGTCATCATAGGGTCCACAGCCTGTCCGGTCATCGTACAATTAAAGAGGAAAGCATAGTGGCGAACTGTAAAAGGGTCCACCACCAAGCATGCAGTACGTTGCAAAATGATAGGGTCATAACCTCTTTTGATAAACTTTTTAACAAGTTTAACAAAGATAGTATGAAAGTGATCATGACCAAGAATCTTACGAAGTTTATAAATCACATCACCATAGAAGTCAGGTTGTGATAGTCCTTGTCGCAGAAGAGTCCTTAAATTACATTTATATTTGGAAAGAAGATCAGGGTTACGATAATAAAATTTTGCAAAGGTTTTACGAAGTTTATGGTAACGGTAACTCTGATTGAGTAACTTTTTAGTTATACAAAGATTACGAATATTAAAGTCCTCAACTCGAGTACAAGCTCTAGAAAAACGAATAAGATGAGACAGATACATCCCATAAGAAGTTGCTCGGGGAACATCCCCATCCAAGTGGGGATAATTAACAATGTCAAAATTAAAATCATCTCTCTTGTCATAGATTTTGCTAATTATTTTACCATTTTCAATCGAGAGATCTAAATCAAGGAAAGAAGCGTTATTATCAGATGCCCGACTTGTCAAGTGAAAAAGTGTCGATTCTTGTGGATGGTGGGAGATATACAGTACAGGTTTTACTACCCTTGAAAAATGGGGTGATCTGCCTCAACCGACCGTCATATATGGCCTAATATGTGCTAAAATGACGTAAAATACTATTCAAACAAAACAAAGCTCCTCTTACATCAAGATCATACCAAATTAAGGTTGTCATCTGCGCCATTAAGAGTGGTATGTGTATAAGCTGATTAGCTTTAAAACACGTATATGCAGTTGTGACTGTTTAACTGTGATTTGGTTTCGTTTGGAGGTAATATACACCTTAAGTTTGATTTTAACAAACCATCGGGTTTATTAATAACGCATCCAACAGCTTGAAACGCATATTTTCTTTTGCTATAATGGGTACGATATAATATAGCAAACAGAGTTTTAAAAAACCCATAGATCACTGGTGAGGAAAAAAAAAAAATATAATGCAGACTTGAACCAGTACTATCTCATCTCAGAAACAGTCTACTGAAATGTTAATCGAATGATTACACATATATGAAAGGGAAACATGTCACTTTTACAGGGGAACACTTTCTGTATGCCAAATACGAAACGCGGCATGCATTTTCAAACAAACCCTATCGATTTTTTAAATAACATACGAATGACATTGATAATAAAACTACAGTTCTAATGTCTACAGTTTATACTTCATAAACTTTACCGGTGCTCTGGTAAAATACTCCTAGGTAAATAGTCATATGAGGAGAAATACTAGTAGTTTGTTATGACTACTTCTTAATTATTTAGAATACATTGTAGTTAAAATAAACAACTTTAGAAGATAACATAAATCTAAAAGTTTACTAAAATAACACATTGCAGTAGCAAGATATATTATACAGCAAACATTTTGTTCAATTTTATCCTCTCTTTGTATTTAATAAGTTAATTAAAGCTTTTAAAGTTAGAGAAAAAGTTGATTTAAAAACGAAAACAATTGTATAATACATTTTGAATAGTATAGGGCTTAGGGCTGTAACACGTTTTTTTAAAAAGAATTTGCAGTATTGACCTAAGTTTTGGCCTCTTTTGTGAAAATATGGACAATTATTTTTCTCTAAAAAGGTTAAAATAAGTATTAAATTGCTAAAACTATATAAGAATATACTCACAAGTATTGACCTATGGTATTTTGTCTTCCTATAAGCTCCATACCAATCTTTACAAAAATGGCGACCATCTTGATTCCTAATTGGTTTACTTGGTTCGCCCTCATTTTTGCCAATGTATGCTATTGTTGATAAACTTCAGACCAAGACGAACATTTTGATATATAATATGTTTTGTTCTATTTTTGTTACCACCTACCCCTTAAAATAATCATCGATTTTGGCCATGGTCACCCTACTATTCAGACAACATGTACATTTTTTTGTTCTACACTTTATTTTGTTAGAAAAAGACATTAATTTTAAGAGTTATTAAATGATCCAATTTGTTTATTCCGTTAAGTAGCATTGAGCACATGGTGGCCTATATAACTTTGTACATTAAAAGTAGATATAAAAACAGAAACAAAGAACAACTTTAAAGATGAATACAAGACAAAGAAGAACATCCCCATCTAAGTGAGGATAATTAACAATATCAAACCCTGATCTATTTTTAAAATATAAAACTATTTTAAGAACCCTTCTGCGACATGGACTCATAAACTGCCTTCTGTGGTGACGTGATGCGTCGGAAGTATCGGATGAAAGACACAACATGAAATCTCTTTCATAGCAATACAATAACAAATCTGCGACAAGAGGTGCACAGTTCGTACACATAGGGATACCAACAATTTGTCTATAAACGGTTGTTCCATACCTGACAAAAATATTATCTAATAGGAAATGAGTGCTTCACAAACATATTGGCAAGTCCACATAGTGTAATTGTCTAAAATGCCGTTAGTAAAAAACGCTTTAATATTGTTACAGGCCAAACATGTAGTTCTGTTCTCTAGCGAAAGTTATTTGAATAAGAGCAATAAGCTTGTCTTTGATTAGGTGATGCGGTAAGGTTGTATATAGTGTAGAGAAGACAGTGACATAAGTACTTATACACTACTCAACCTTTATAATCGGTCACTCAGGTTCTTTTGAAAATAACACGAATACTAAAAACTGGAAATCACCGAAACACATACCAGTATTTTATTAAGTGTATCAACAAGGTTTTAGTCCAATCAAGGCAGATTAAGTTTTATAAATCGCTAGCGATATTTGTTAAACGACGCCAGTTAAAATTTCAAATGAAACTATGAATTATTAAAAAATATATAATTCTTCGAAAAGTGACCGATTATAAAAGTTGAGTAGTGTAGATGAAACTTGACGTTTACTGCAAATTTATCAAGGACGTCTGCATTTTAGACCAAAATAAATTAATCCCAGGGTTTTCATAAGTTTAGCATATTATTGTTTAACGTGATCTTTAACGGCAGTAAGACAAGAGATGTTTGTGGTGGTGCAGGCACTAGAATTAAAAATAATACAAAAATAAAAATATACGGATTTTTATGTAATTAGGGGAATCCAGTACATAGTTGGCAGTTTGTTTTGCTTTTTGCCTACCCCAACCTTGAAAGTAATGCACCGATAGAATATGTGTGGCAATAACGTCATCCTCAGTAGATTGAACTGGAGTATACGAATTAGTGCTACCGAGTTACAGAGATAAAACATTAATACCTTCGAATATATTTATATTTTAATACTGAATGATACTGGCTAACATCGAAAGTCGAAAAGGAAATTTTGGCCGAATCAGCAGCTCATAATTACGGCAATTATTCCTTATGCATACATCATATTTTTGAGAGGTATCATTGTTTACGAATGATCATTTCTGCCGCACATTACAGTGGCGTTGGAATGTTTTAGAAACTCGGGAGGAAGGTTGGGCCCAAATGAACATTTTCAATTTTTTGATAAGGTTTCACCCCTCCCCCCACTTCGTTTTGCTTGTCACATATTTTAATGCAAACAATATCTAAATTGGTTTGTCAATTGATTAGTGTTTTGCTTTGCCGGCCACAAGCACTTCTGGTGGGTCAAAACATAAACTGGCCCAATATGTGGTGGGAAGTGGGGGAAAACATACACCAGGCCCACTCTGTCAGATTATTGAGGTGTGCCTGTTGAGGAGTATATTCTTTAACATGAAAAGTTGTTACTTTTAACGTTAGGGTTGTTACCTTTAACGTTAGGGTTGTTACCTTTAACGTTAGGGTTGTTACCTTTAACGTTAGGGTTGTTACCTTTAGCGGAAGAGGTGATTATTACCTTCAGCGGAGATTGTTACCTTTAGCATGCGTTGGAATTGTTACCTTTAGCGGCGGTTGTTGCCTTTAGCGGAATTGTTACCTTTAGCGTTGTGACACATTTTCCTTTCTAGTTTCATCTGGGATTGGCAAATAGTATGAACATGATTCTTCTTATGAATGAAACTTCTTATTTTTTGTTTCACGTTTCGTGTCTGACTGAGTGACATTTTGAAAAACAAAATTTCGCTGTTTGTCGTAAGAGCCTAGCTGCCAGTAAGTTTGACATATTTATTTAGCACGTTCTTGAGAAACTTTGCGCGAACATTTAAAGCGACATTTAAAGCGACATGTGTAACAGTCTTTGTATTTCATCTCCTTTTTTTGGACAACTTTGCTTCAATACATTGTCGATAAACTTAATAAAATATTGGTATGTGTTTCGGTGATTTCCAGTTTTTAGTATTCGTGTTATTTTAAAAACAACTGGGTGACCGATTATAAAAGTTGGGTAGTGTACATAGAGCTGTGAGAAACTACTAAAATCATAAAACTAACTGCTATGTATAAACGTATAAGAATTAACAGTCCATTAATCGATTGGTTAATATATCGTCAATATTACTCGTTAAGTTATTAAATCCGGCGGTCTACATATTTGCTTTGTGTTTCACAATAAACAATACATAATATATACTCAGTTGAATTGTATATGCAAAAAATGTTTGGTTATATTTGATTGCGCTATGACATATGCAATGAAATAGATTCACTTAGACGATATATTGTGCAACACCACATGTATTTTGTTGTAATCGTCATGATGGTGTATACATTATTTGTTTATGTTTAGTGCTTGAAATATTTATCAGATGAAATATATAAATATATATAAAATATATATCAACTAGAAACATGATAGTTACATATTGCATTTAAATACATATATCTTTATATGTTTTATAGTCATGTGTATTGGAATCTATAATAACTATATTCATATAACGTAAATAGAAACGTAAAATAAAATAAAAATACAAATATTAAAAAGATTGCAATGTCCATTGGAATGTGAATTTGCATTTATTATTGCTTTTGCCTCTTGTTTTGTCTGTTTGCGTGTTTGTTCTTCTGTGTTTTATGGTTGACTGTCCTCCATTGAATGCTGACTTTCCTGTCCGATCATTTTTATATTTCGTTTTACCACCTCTCACATATGCATACTCATATGTTTATTACATAGTGAAAGGACCGTGCGTATAAAATAGATGATTTAATGATATGGAAAATATTTATAACATCTTCCCCCATATACATATATATGTACGTTTGTTTATAGTTGTTTCATTTCGATATTACCTGCCATTAGTATTGTGTTATACTGTTTGTATCCTCAATATTGGAATTATGAATAAAACAATGTGTGTACACATATTAAACCTACGGCTGGAAATTCATCTATTAATGAGCAGTCCCACAGGAAAACTACACTTAGCAACCATTAAAACACAACCTATCATTGCTTAAACTTGCTTTTATCTATTTCTTACACCTTGTCACCAAAGATAGGCCAGTCGTATTTGTTCCCGGAATTTATACCGTATCCATTAATGTTTAATGTGAACAAAACACTCACCCAATACGTTATAATACCTCCATACTCATCGGTGGAGATCCTAGACGGTTACTTAGCGGAAAAAATCAGCGTCCCGTGATACGTTACTAGCGGACATGATTACAGTTTAAAACGGATCATGCACCACAAAACGTAAATATTACATCAAACATTCATGCGTAAGTGACTATAACCTTCATGTGCACGGAACATTAGAATGCTTAAGGAACATACTTCTACAAACGTTTATAGAGCTTTACACGAAGTAACCAACTTAAAAGTGCAATAATACTATTTTTCTCTCTTGCTCACTATAGAAACCAATGATTTCTGCTGCAGAATGGTATTAAATTATATTTAAAAAGTAATTGTAGGCAGTAATTAAATTGGGATAAAAATGAATTTTGTGGGCTAACGGATACTTGACGGAAGTTGTTAAAAAGCATTACAATTAGAGGCCGGTTTATTTTTTTGAAACAATGCACCGGTTTACTATACGATTTGTTTCCACTTTTAGCTCAGGAAAAAGAAAGCTAAACGTAATCTATGGTTAAATCGGCTCAAGGAAGCTGAAACACTACACTGCAGTCGGAAGTGTCCACACCATCATGTGAGGCATGCGTTACTGTAAGGCCATCCATGTATACCGGTAAAGGGAAAGCATCAGTAAGTTGCAAACTACACTCTGAAGAGGCCAAGACGGAGGCTTTTCCGATAACATAGTGTAGAGGAGGACATTTTGATGAAATTTGCAATCTCCTCCCTTTTGTTTTGCACAAAATAAAACCCATGCTCGGTCTACTGGGGGATTTTTGTACCTTCCCATCAGATTGGTCAAGTTCAGGTAAGGTAGCCTCTCACAAACATAGGACTTTCTGCTCTTGCTGGATTGTAGTCATATGTACTCACATTGACAACACATAAACATGGTGTATTTCTGAAGAGTGTTGACATTTGGAAAAGTTTAATAAACTCTTTCACGGAAAGCACTGCGGTTTATGAGT